>CM055962.1:20877087-21167087 GCA_029531755.1 Holothuria leucospilota | reverse complement strand
TACAATCGGGCATCTTGGTTGCTATGGACTTTGATCTGTAACAACACATTTGCCACGCTACTATTGCTATCGGCAGTGTCTCTGGTAATCGAACATTGAGCTACACGGAATGGAAGAATTATAACAAAATTAAATTTCCAGCCTGGAACTGTTACCTCTACTGATTTCTTGACAAGTCAAGATTGAATATAACCCATACATTTGTACAAATAAGGGTCAGCAGGAGAAACAATAAAATCAACCCATTTAATTGTAACCGACTCGATTCTACAGGGTACATAGCACTTACAATTTCTACAGTGCGGTCATCGTTTGCATTTGGACTTACTAGTGGACTTAGAAGCTTGTGGCCTTCAACGCGGCATTTTCAGTGTAGCAATAATAGAGACGGTGGTGAGATATTAATTCATGATAATGCGATCTTAGTAGCTTTCATATTTAATTCCAGACGATGCCTGCCAACCTAAATACCAGGCATACTGTGCGGGATGTCTATACTATTTTAATACTTACAACTATCAAGGAGAGTAAACTAAAGAAGTAATAACAGTTTTTACTTGTTATGGATTCAACCAATAAGTGTGTAGCTATCCTAATACGCCTGTAAGTATATACGGTTGTAACGGTTCATTAACTGGAACACTCGAGATGACCCTGCATGAGTCTCAACTCTTTATGGTACAAATTAACGTTCATCAAATCCACTAGAAAATATTCATGATATGCGAATAGTTTTTTCTTGCACGAAAAATCTCGAAGGAACAATTTTTTACAAGCCATCGTGGTCGCTTATTTATACAGATCACAAAGTTCTGATGAATAATTAAATCCATTTCCGAACGTCTATTACTTCAGAGGTGCATGTAATGGTTATTTTGTGATTGCAGGAAACGATTGCTGCCTTGTATGAGTACTTCAAACTCAGGATCCATTTTAAACAATTACGCTTGAAATGTCATTAAACTCATTGAGACAAAAACACAACTCTTGAGGGTAATCAGCAAACTTGATTTGAATCGCCTTCATGGACAGTTGCCGTAGAAGCAATTAAGAATTTCTCATTAGAATGGATGGAAACAGTGTACAGACAACAAGTACAAGCAATAGAGACGTGCGGAGAAATGCGCCATTATCTCTTTCAGAGGTCGGGAAAGCTATGTCAAAGGAACTTCAAAAGCCAGTAGTGCGGCGCGTTGCCGAGGCAGCAACGCTGCTTGCGAGGAACCAGAATTTCGAAGACAGCCACGTGACCGCGCGAAATCGCAGCACTGAATCGGATGCAAGAACTCGTGGACTTTACTTCGGTCGAAATGTCGCAACGTCGATGTGGTGGAAGTATCAAAATTCCGACGGAATGTCCGATACCGAAGCATCGGAGTACAACGCTCTAGAGGAAAATTCATACCGTACTGAACCAGAGGATGAGTACCGGTTTAGCGAGAGTAAAATGAAAAACTCAATGAGAGAAATATTGGAACGTTATCTTGTTAACGAGGATTACGACCCCAAGAGAGCATCGGGCCTGGCAAAACGATTAGCAGAAGAAATCAAAGACGTTGGAAAGTCATTTTCTTTCAAAAGATACAAACTTGTTGCTCGAGTGGACATTGGGTCAAAACACATGCAGCAGGTGAATTTTGCGAGTAAATTTTTATGGAACGATGAAACTGATTCATTTGCAACCGTTTCCTTTCAAAACAGATCCCTGTATGCAGTTGCAACCGTTTTTGGTGTTTACCTGGACTAAAAATTAGTCGTGATCTCATGAACCTGTCACTCAGGTTGTGTAATGATATGCTATTACTTAGGTTTTCAACTAAAGGGTATGTAAAGCGCTGAATTTACTGGCAATAGTGGTGAAGAAAACTTGATACATTTTCGTGCCCGTAACCCATAGAGGTGAGGTCATTCTGGAGGCAATTTTCTCAATTTCTATTGATACGATACAAGTTCGTAGCCGGTGGGGGAGGGTAGCAGGGAGGAGGACTATCCCTGGAAAAAATTTCGCCCCCTAGAAGATCAAAAATATAATTTCCTTTATGCATTTTAGTGTATCTCGTCCCCTGAAAAATTTCGCCCCAGGAAGCTACCTAGCCCCCTTCAGTTCCTTGTCTGGCTTCGGGTCTGATACGATGCCTCCAATTTTGCACAAGCGTGAATCCAAGCACATTTACCAAACGAGGTCCTTGAGAGTGCCTTCAACCTCCCCTCCAAGGTCCCAAGTGAGGTCCTTGCGAGTGCCTCCACCCTCCCCTCCAAGGTTCCAAGTTTCTTATTTTACATCTTCTTCTTCCATAGCCCCATGTATTTTGATAGTCTGACTGTGTTGACTCTCCGTTCTGCTACTATTCTGTGCAAAAGTCACAATTATCTTACTCACATGGTCCGCACATGGTATTGACCAATCAGAGTGACCTACCTATATTTTACTAATAGCTTGAAGTTAATCTATTTCATCAAAATTAGGCGACCAATAAGCAATTGTTGAGGTGTTATGCTGGGAATGAATTTTGGGACAACGGGGAGTCTTTTTTGTCATACTCTGTGACTCTGGAAAAGTAAGTTATGTACTGCTCAGGTCGCCCCGTAGCCAGTGGAACGGACGTAGTTTCTCGTTTTCCAGGACGGCAGTCCTTTGTGGCGGAAGCCAAGACAGCTGCTACGTAGGCTAGGTTTCCCTTGCTATCATCATTTTAAAAGTGTATCGAAATAGCCTTATTATATTAAATTTCCATAGAAAAATTCCTATGGCTTTTTTAATGACTTTTTAATGTATTTTATTGAATAAATAAAACCTGTCACCCATTTCCTGAATCAGTATACGAATTTTCTTTAAATGACTAAGCATCCTCTTCCCAAACGCTCCCAATAAATTTCACTTTTAGCCTCTCTCAACAACTGGGTTATTCTTGTTCACGACATTTTTTATTTTAATTTCTCCAACGTTCTTATGAATTAGGGCGCTTTTCAACTGAGCTGAACGTGGGGGTATACTTCAATGCCAAAATAAAAAACCTGCATGTAGGCTCAGCCAGGGGCGGTGCTTTGATTTGTCGACATGGCGGCCAAGCCCCCTGACTGGGGGCCAGCTACTCTAAGCCGACACATGCAATGGGTTGCCGAACTCGAAATATAAGGCGCGAGAAGAGTACCGAAAATTTTGGGGTTATATTGAAAGAGATTTCACATTTTTGTTTTCATTAAGGAAAGTTGAAAAAGTTTGGGTTTTTATCGAAGAATCTGCTCTACTTAAGAACAAAACTATGAAGTTTGTTGGGGCGACTGCATGGCCGTCGTCGGGAATTACATTCTTTATCTCACCCATTAAGGTTCCCCTCACGAAACTGAAAAATCTTTTTTCTTACAAAATATGTTTGTCACGATGGCGAGGCTGAAGAAAGAATCGTCCCAAAGTTAGGAAAAAGAGGATAGAGCTTCGCAACGATGCAAATTCGTGCTTCTCTAGCTAGAAACAGGCCTTCACGGAAGAAAATAATTTGTGGAAACGTGGAATAAACTTAATGCAATTTGTTTGAAGCGGCGGACGTTACCACTAGACGGAACTATAGATGAAAACGCGCCTAGCTGCCTAGCTCGCGAAAATGTTTTGAAGTTATAAAAAGAATCATTACATAACTTACTGGCTACGGGCATGATAAATAGCCATTTGGAATATTTCTAGGCATATCTGTGTCTTCACCAATATTAGTCTATATAAATTTTGCGCAATTTTGAGGGAAAAGGAAAAATTGGGAGGGGGCCTGAAGCCCCCTAGCCCCATAGAATCGCGTCCAGTGGTATAATACCTTAACAATGGTCATGAGATGGAGTGCAAATCGTGACGCATGCGCATTAAATGACGCATTTAATAAGATTACCATGACAAAACCTGCATTCAGAATCTGCATCGAAACACTTTTCAATTGACCAACAAACCAAGATGCCATTTAACAAACCAACCTTTTACCTGGTTATTCGTAAACAGCTTTCAACTTCTGCTGCTGTGCTTCTCCGAAAGTTGCTATCGGAAGATATCAATAATAAGAACAACATTCAGGTGAGGTTTGAAGCGCGCGGAGCGAGCGAAACTTTTGATAGTTTGAGAAGAATTTGCGAAAATTCTGATAGTTTGAGAAACATTTGTGGTAGAAAATTACTACAATAGATCCATCACATACATACACAAATATTCCGTGACAAAGGACAGTTTTGATTCGACTTTACGTGAGGAAAAAAGCTCAGTCGGAATAATGCGCTATACTGAGATATCAGAAATTCCAACTGGTTATTTCAGATTTTCCGACTATCGTCGCTCTGACGAACTTTGGGGTCCCCCACACCCCCGGTCCCGACGGCCCTGATTGTAATGAATTGCAGAAATCTTTATCTACCATCTACCAGGGAGTTGTTATTCGGATAACAACGCCCTGCATCTACCGACACCCTGTTCCACGTGTGTAAGTATATCGTAGCTCCAGGACATTGGCTATATGTGTAACTTACATAAATTATGTGAAAGAACGTACTGCAGTTTAATTGAGCCATGGAGCTTACAACTCCCTGCTTGATGTTCGTCAAGGTAATTATCTGTATAAGCTTTTCTTAATCTGAAGCTAGAATCAGTTGCTTCTGCCCTAGAGCCCTTGCCGCTTTTTTATGCAAGAAGATAAAATTTTTGCAGAAAACACGCTCCCTTGAGCAGCTATATTAATTCTGTCATTGTATACAGATCTTATAATGCTAGGAGGACCAGAAAGTAGTGAAAAACTAGCGTCGAAATAGCCTGCCAGCGTAGCAGTTAATATATGTGCCATATCAGAAGTGGTATAGTTGCTTAACTATGCAGGAGTGTAGAAATAATGCGATTCCACAGGGCAGGAAACGAAATATAGTGAATACCATTCCGTAAAACTGCGTTTTTAGAATTTTTCATGGCACGTATTCATCACGTGAAATGACCACTGTGCTAATATTTAGTTAAGAACGCAGAGAAGAAATAAAAATAGTATTGAAAATGAAGGGAGAAAAAGAGAGGGTTAAAGTGAGTGAGAGTGGTCGGATGGTCGAGAAACTGTGTTGTTTTTCCTTTACCAAAACAGGGTCCGTGTGATATATCAGTTTTAAGATCTTAAAATAGTTGGGTGAAGTTGTCACCAACAGTGGGTACATTTATGAAAATGCAAACAACCGTTGGTTAATGGTTTAACCGAGAAATTGTTTATCCATTGAAATGCAAAGATATTTGTCCTTTAATTTTTCGTACATAAGTTGTTGGGCACTGCTTTACCCAATTCCAGTACTGCTCACAAACGAATCCAGTGTCTGCTGGAACTGTGTTTTGAGTGTATGCCACTGTTTTTGGAGAGTCCTACTTTTTAGGGACGAGTTGAGTCAATGATAGCCTATAATAGACAGCCTCTTGCTAACTCACTGCTTCCGGTTGTGCCGACATTGACACAAGCCAAGTTGTTCTATTCCCGGGGAACGACCCCAGTATAAATCTAGTTAAGCGCCCGGGGAACGACCCCAGTATATAAATCTAATTAAGCGCTCGGGGAACGACCCCAGTATAAACATAATAAGCTCGAATGTACGACAGGTGAGAGTTACAATTACTTTGTCCAAATTCAAAAGTTTTTAAAATTATTTCTAGCATCAATTGCAAAATTAGACGGAGTAATGTGCTTAATACCTCTTTGACTGAGAAGATTTACGGTCGTATATTATTATTATTTTATATATTATATGATCCAGAATCACTGCAAATGTTACCGGAAGGGACCTTCTTTAACTGTCCAAATTTCCTTAATACTCCACCCACCCTCTTGGTAATGTGCTAAATGAAGCAAAAATGGGAAAGAAAACTTTCCTCTTTACTCTCATCCCTGCATTTGCTTCCGTCGCATTAAATTGTGATGCCGTCAAGTTCTTCTTTAAGAAGATTGCCCTCTGTCAGGAAGCAGAAGACGCCCTAATAAAACAGTCAACAGACATTACAGTCAGGCCTACACAAGTTGCAGGATTTGCATATGATAAAACCAGGGAGTTGCTATTTGTCAAAGAGCAAGTCCCTGATAAAACACACTACAGCCTGCTTACAGCAGTATTGTAGAAATCTACACATACAACAGCAAGATGTAAACGGTAAAAGGCTAAAACTTTCAAAGAGTAAGACAAGCTAAGTTTAAAAAAAAGATGCACGACATTTCGGAAAGATATACTTTCCTTGGCACGTGCAGAGAACGAATGGCAGTGGAGAATACAAGCCCGCTGCTTGATAGGGTGTTCTCTACTAAAAGTGGTGTTTCTTAAATTAATACCTATAGGAGTAAGGCCGGTAAATCCATTTCAACTCGATCTCTTATCTGGTTCTCTAGCTAATGTTACGAATCTTCTCAATCCCCATTAATTAGAAATTTTTACACACCTGAAAATGTTTGCCAATAGGAGTTAGACCCTTTTTAAACTCCTGTCTATGACCTCTGTGTCTTTTCCTAGTTCAGATCCCGTTTCATCGACATACTGCTTTTGACAATCGAAACAATTTAGTAAGTAGATAACCCCTTTTGAAGTGCAAGTTAAATCATTCTTAAAAGGTCTGACCAGTACCTATAGCTCTGAAAAGTGTATCTTTCTTTAAGAGCACAAACACTGCAAGTAACACATCTTTTATCATATGTCGTACCGATTTTAAACTTGATGGTTGTATGTAAATGACCAGGGGTGGGTGTGGAAATTTTTCCTAAAGGTTGGAGGCAATTTTAAATGGGAAAATGCCTTTTAAGAATTTTTAGCAGATAATCTGGGGTTGCGAGTAACGACCAAAGGGGCTGTAATTTTATTACGTAATTTTTTGACCCTTCACGATTGAGGAGAACACTTCCAAGAGCTGTACAAGCTTTCCCGATCTTATCTGAAACTGTACTGGGGGATACCCTCTTTTAGCAAATTTACCTTTGAGAGTATCTAGATTTCTAGTGACAGATTCAGAACAAATACTACGGAAGGGGAGAGCCTGACCTCACGCAATGTTATCAAGAGTATCATGTTTGCTATGGTAAGAGTCATACTCAAGATGAAGATTCTTAAACGAAGGTTTGACAAAAAGATCGGTTTCAAGAAAACCCCTGGCGTTAGGAGAAATGCGTAGATCCAAGAAGGTGATTTCACGATAAGCAAACTCTGAGGTAAATTCGAGCTCGCCGAGGTAAAGGTTGTTGAGAATCTTCAATAAAATTTTGAACGAGATTGGCTCGTAGGGCCAAAGGTCCAATATGTCATCAATATAACGGGACCAAGCAATAGGCTTTTGAGAGCATTTCTGCCATATTTCATCCTCAACAAACCCCATACCCAAACAGGCGTACCCAGGGGCCATTTAGGACCTATAGACGTCCCGTTGATCTGGGTGTAAAAATTACCATTCTGCCATCTCTAGCCATCCGTTATTAAGAATCCTGCATTCTGATTGGTTAAACACTGACCTGTTACTCCACCCTCAACAAACCCCATACCCAAACAGGCGTACCCAGGGGCCATTTTAGGATCTACAGACGTCCCGTTGTTCTGGGTGTAAAAATGACCATTCTGCCACCTCTAGCCACCCGTTATTTAGAATCCTGCATTCTGATTGGTTAAACACTGACCGGTTATTCCACAACATACGGTCAGTAAACGTAAACACTGACAAAAACGAAGTTTTTCACACATTTCGGTGGTAGAATAGGAATAAACCACATTTGTCGGATTATTATTGTCTCATAACCCGTCTCGACTCCAAATTTACAAAATAACTGACTCGGCTTCGCCTCGCCCGTTATTTTGCCAAATTTGGAGTCTCGACAGTTCATATACCAATAATAGTCCGTCAGATGCGATTTATTCCTTAATTAAATTCAATATAGTGGTATACACACACACACACACACACACACACACACACATATATATATATATATATATATATATATATATATATATATATATATATATCTAGTCCCAGCTGGTAGTGGCACAGTTTCGTATGCTGATGAAGGTTTCAGGGCTTCAAAAATTTTGTATTAAAATATTAAACATTATTATTATATTAAACATGGTGCAAATATGTTGGTATCCAAGGCATTATCTGTTCTTTTTGTAATTTCATATATATATATATATATATATATAATATATATATATATAGATATATTTATTTTTTGTATTTAATTGTCCTATGGGGGTCCCCAAAACATTAAACTGTAATGGTCTTGCTCATAGCCATGAGTAACTGTTTCATCAGTTGTTCAAACATTATTCCGCCTCCGCCAAAATATTGGGAGACAGGTTTCCCCAATCAACCACCCACACCTCCGTGATCAGTAATATTGCTTTTATCTCCTGATTGTAAACATCCATTTTCGGTTTTAATTTCTATTACTGGTAGGCAAGTATGCCACGGTATTTATTCATACATTCCAAAATTTAAGATAATAAGAAAGATGACAACATTATCAGAGTTCTATTTAACTTAAAACATTTTCTTTCTTTTTTGTTCAGATACAATTAACACTTTCTATGCCTTTGCGGGTAATTAAGCGACTGTCATAGACTTGTGTTATCGCTTTGTGTAATGACAAAGATGTTAATAACATAAAATCACGAAGAATTACCTTGCATCTAATTTTAAATACATTTTTCATTCTAATACTAATATCCGTTTTTACGGAAACATCCCTAAGACACTTAGTTAATGGTAGTCGTTTCTCTTCAATGTATCGGGACACAAGTGAAGATAACACAGAGATACACATATAGTGTTTTTTTTTAAACTGGTTTTCAGTCGGAAAATGTTACTAAAAAGCAAGGAAACAGTTCTGTCGGAGTTGCGTACTTTTCAGGATGAGGTGGAAAGAAACATTTTTTGCCTGACATTACACTCAGTAAATCTTAGAAGCTCAAGCGGTCTCAAGATTGTCTTAGCGTTTCAATAATTCATACATTATATTTCAGTGTTCAGGTGTTATACTCGTTCGTAAATATTTAAGTCGAATACGCTCATGCTGTTTTTTCTGTTCCTGCTATTTCGTAGAAATTACAGTAACAGGAGTATCAAATCTCAGATAGACACATTTCATCAATGCCTGGGGGAATAATTTCACTTCTGGTTTTCAGCATTCCTTCGTTGATTCTAAGAGTAGATTTTATCATTGAATTAGTTTTAGTGCTTGACCTGCAGTACGCGAATGACTGAACTAGAAATTCGACCAGATTTATACTATTTTAAGGCGGAGGATAAGTCTTTTACGTGTGGATGGTGACTGCCAGTTATGTCCGCATCCTGCATGGGAGATTAAAATACTGCTGGTATTTTTTACATCTTACTGTTAAATTCATCTGGCCAAAGGTCTGTGTGCTGAAAATATATTACAAGTGTAACAGTAGAATTTGTGATTTAATGGACTGAACTTAGCTGAAAACGTCGAGAGCTGATTGACTACTTATTCTAGAGAAACATCTACTTCGCTTGGACGTATGTGGTGGAAAAAGTATATATAAAGATAAAAAAATAAAAATCGGAAATCTCCATTTCAGACTTTATCCAAACGATCACATTCTAACTCACACAATCTTCAATATTACAGACACAGACATGTCACCATTAAATCTGACTGCCAAAGAAGCGTCTGTTAACTGTTGCTTAGAGGATGATATATTGAACTCGATTGGTAACTTTTCGGTTATTCGCATTCGGTTCTCAGTAGCAGGTATAATTATTTACATGGCCGTTTATTCAACTATTATTCTTTTGTCAGTCGTAGGAAATTTTATGGTCCTAGCAGCATTCATTCGGGCGAAATGTTTCTGTCGGGTACACAGTTACTTCATTGCTGGTCTAGCTTTGGCTGATTTTTTGACGGGTTTAATCGCGATACCTTTGGCCATGTATGCTCGTATGGTCGTGAGCCCTTGGACCTGTTACGAGAAAACAAGGGACTTCTTCTTCGCACCAGCGGTTATTTTTTGTTCTGTGTCGGTGTATCATCTGGTGGCTATAGCGATTAATCGGTTCATTGCAGTATCTCGGCCTTTACGCTATTCGAGTATAATGACACCGTTAAGATGTAAAACAGCCATTATTGTCCTCTGGATCATGGGCATAGCTTTTGGTGTCTTGCCAATATTCGGCAAAATGGAGGATGGTGCCGACTCCTGGGTGTGTGATACTGATCGATATACGTCATCAGCTGTCCTCGCACATCGGGTAGTGACGTCACTTATAGTACCAACCTTTATCATGATCTTGTCGTTTATTTATATCCGAATATTTTACCTAGCTTACAAATATAAATCTGAGACAACCGAACGCAGCAAGAATGCATCATCGGTAAGATCAAAGCGATCGCGGTACCTTAGATCGCGATCTTCATGGCACGTTAAAACAACCGTAACTTCGGCCATCATACTCGCCGTATTCTCCATATGTTGGTTTCCACACAGTTTTGAATTTTTGTTCGAACATTTGTATCCAAACCATAGTTCAATCCTCGTATATATCATTTTGACAGAAACTTTTGGTTTTTCGAATTCATTTGCAAATCCTATTATATATGGATTTCGAAACCGTGCATTTCGTTTAGCCTGTCGCAGATTGATCAAGCGGTGGTTTGGGAAGACAGAAATAAGGAAACCTAGACAAAAGAATTAAATAAATCATCTAAGTATGAATGTTAATGCAGTTTATGCTCTATTAAATGTTGATACAAGTTCTCAAATGTTTAAGTATGATATGCAAAACCGATTAGGCTAATTCGTGCCAAAGGTTATGCATATATTTTCAGTCCATCGTATTGTAAAGCGTCGGGAGGGTTTGTTGCATTTTTATATTTTATCACTGTTTCACTATTTACAGTATAGAAGCTGATGTAAAGTCACTGTTTGGCTTTCGTCTATTCGATATATAATTATCCTGAGACCGAGGCAATATTTAAGTTTTCTGTATTTCTTGTAAATTAATTCCTTTGGAAGGAACATTGTGAGATTACGCATGTCAGTACGCATAATATGCCGCGACGCTGAGTTTTGCAGAAATTGTGAGGAATTCGTGAACGTTCCACCAACTAGAAAATTTTCTATTTAAATTGCCTTAATACACTTTAACAAATCTTCCCCACGCTAGTAGCCCGCCCCTTTTAGTATGCCGGCTACGGGCATGAAGAGCCATTGCCCTTTAAAGTGGCTATGCCACGTGTAAATTAACGGTTTAAACCCTTTGGTATCTTTAGGAATACGTTTCCTACAACGAAAATCAACCATTCAGTTTGTTTACAACTTATTTTTCCGCTCGAAAATTGAGAAAAAATACACCCTCTTCCAGCCTTGAAAAGTTAGTCTTCCCGAAAATTTTCAAAATCTTGTTACGTCATGTGACGTCACTTTAGGAACTGATCGTTGTTTGCCGTGGTATCCTTCGGACATTTGATACAGTGTTTGCATTCCATTGTACCGGTTACCAAGGTCGATACCATGTAAAACCTGCGTGAAAAGTTGTAAATTTTGGAATTGTTATCCCTTTTCTCGTGCTTACCAGTTGTTTTAGTCAATTAAATGCATTTCACGCAGGTTTTTCGTCTTGGTGTCATAAGTGGCTGCCGCGTACAAACATTCACAACGCAACAGCATAGGTACAGCATGGAAGTACTTCCAGTACACAACATACCTGATACCACACAGTGTAGCACCAGTACTGTTTCGTAGTAGGTAGCCTACCATGTGAAATCAAATTTAATACTTTCTTTGGAATGGCGGATCTGAGCCAGTAAGTTGCCCTCTAATGGCAACTCCCTGATCGGACTGTGGGTAAAGTGAGTTTTCTTGGATTTGAAATCAGAAAGACGAAGGCGATACTGAACTAGACGTCAGTGGTGCAGATGGGGTGAGTAATTCGTTACGGCGTATAGGACCGTATCGATTTGAGACTGTAAGGTGAGGTAAAAGTACAACACCACAACAATTCGAGAATGAGAAGCATTTGAAGCAATTGAAAGGGACTTTAGCTTGGAAAGTTTTATGTAGGCAGTCAAAATATGAACTTTAGGTTGTTTTCGTGCAAGTGTCAGTGGAAATCGTGGAACTAACCTATGATCGAGTGTGCACAGTATTTCGCTGCTGCTGCCAGTCCACACACTGTACGTGTTACTGCAGACCGAACCGAACAGTACACTGGCGAGTTTTTTCGTTCTTCGGTTACTATACGAATCAAGAGTATTTGTAGTTATTAGTAATAGCCTACTGCAGCCCCAAAATGTAACAGACCGACACCACTCTCCAAACAGGCAGAATAAAGTTCAAATTCAAGACATGCCGCGAATTACAATCATTACTATCTCTTACGTATGTATAGGCTATGCTGTACACCAGGTTCGGTATACGGAGGCTGGTGTTCCTAAAATGACGTCATTATCGTGTTGGCTTGAAATCTCATTTTCAACAGTCTATTTTTTGGTGCAATTTTTTGAAACATTAATTTCTTTTTAATGCTCAGGGCTGTAAGGGTGATGAAAACAGTTTTAGAAAGAGCTTTTTGTGTACTTTAGGCTAAATTAGTCTCCCGTTACTCCAATTTACGTGTCATGGCCACTTTAAGGACTCTGACTCGCACCCCAAGGACACGTATTTGAGTCAGGAATCGAACTGGAGCCTCAAGGGGTCGACTCAAATGTGCAGAGTTCATCTACATCACTGAGTGTAAGCAGGGAACTGCTACGTAACAGCTCCCTGGGGTAGGGCGTATATAGTCTTGACCACATATTCGTCAAAAACTGGCGCAAATAAGTCAGACTAGCTCAACGATACAACAAAGCTACAGATAAACTACTTCCGACCTAAGCCTACGAGAAGGGAGTCAGGGGCGTAGCCAGGAATTTGTCAAAGGGGGGGGGGGCGAAGCCCCGTAGACAGACTCTCAGCGCTCCGCGCCACCATAGGTTGGTGCAAAGCGCAAGAAAATTTCGGGCCCCAAATGCCACCCAGATAGCTGGAAATGGTACTTCTCAGGCCTTTTTACCGCATATAAATAGGGGGAACACTAGCGATATTGTAAAAATAAATATTAAAATACCAAAAATACGTTCAAGGGCCCCCTTGGCTACGCGCCTGACGGAAGTTTGGGGGCATCACCCCTCCTCCAAGAGTTCGGGAAAAATTCAGCTTTATAGGAAAAGTCGAGCAAATTTCCAGGGGAAAAAAAGGCTCAGCCCCAGAAAAGTTGTCCCGTACACGTATGTCGTTCGTTTTATACACAAAATTTTGCTTTACTTGAATTAATTATTGCACGATTGATGGGAATAATGTTGAATATGCCCTTCCACATTTGCAGCTAAAATCCAACTAAGCGTCAGATTTTACAGACCAACGTATAACGTAAGCATTGGCGGAGTAGAAAAACCACGTATCCTATCAAAATTCATGAAATATTCACTGTTTCGTGAGTTTTCTGTCTTACCGACGATTACCAGATTACCCGGGTTTAAAAAACAAATCGTCGACGTGAAATTGAAGACTCGCAAGATATTTATTAGGCTATGTCACCGTTTGTATGAAATCGTCCTTGCAAGATTAATTTGAAAGTTTATGTATCGGAATGGAAAAACACGCAAACAAACCACACCTAATGAAAAACAAGTTGCAAGGATTTGGTAAATAATTTATAAAAGGTTCTATAAAAGAAACAGTCTCATTGTGTAAAAATATGCCACTTCGCAAGAGTACTTGTTGCATATCTAATTAATTATCTCAGAAGTGGCTTAAATTTTATTAAGAATATCCTTATTAAGATATACGGTATCTGAATCCCCCTACATGGGTTAAATTAAGCTCCTTTCTATTGCATAATGGCAACGAGTTTTTATAAGGGGGTGGGGGTTGATTCTGAACCGATAACTGTAGTGTATAGCCTACCTCTCATACCTATCATACTCGCACGGCCGTATTTTTTTTTCCCCCTTTTCCGGGAGTCTTTGCCGTTTTTGCATGAGGAAAGCCTTATGGGAAAAAGCTGCCCGATTTTCTAAAAAGTTTCCACTAGAAATGGGTTTTGCTCGAATTTCAGAGGGGCAGAGGGGCGGGGCTGCATCCTCCAGCCCTTCCCGCGACTCGTATGCCTACGACTTTCTTTGCTACATGTTTGCATGCTTTGTCTCAGCCTGTTTCGATTGATGCAAGAAAGGAGACAAAGGAAAGCCAATATGGTTTCCAAGAGAACCTTGGACCAGCCTCAAGTCCCTCGTTAAGCTTTCACGCACTTCTTTTATTACCCGAGTGGGCTTGCCTAACAGAACTCGTCATATGGCTTGCAAGTAGTAGTGTGTGAACGCGAAATAGCATAACGAGGGTAGTCGGGGCAAGTCCAAGAGAAAGTAACTTTGAAAAGAATTTGTGATTGAAGCTGCAGTGACTGTGCTGATTTGCTATAAACCAAACACATCACATCAGTAAATCATTTTCTTCTTAGGACTCAGCGCAGGGATGTTAAATTTTCTGATTTTCTGAAAATTTCTAAATTATAAAATGAAGTAAAATCTTACTAGCTGGCCTTTAAAAATGTCACCACGTTTGGCGCCCACATATTGCAAATAGCTGTTTCATTAGTCCTGAAGTCCCCAGACTCCCTTCTCCAAGGCAAAATCCTGGCTACGCGCCTGCTTGTTCATACATTTTGATCATTTTAAAAGACGCCGCCACTTCCATACTTAATAACTTGCACTAAGTCTGTTTTGAATTCTCTCACATTTTTTGTAGCTGACTAAATTTCATTTTTCGCTCATTTTACATGAATAGAAAGTATTTGTTGGGTTTTACATTACAAAAATTGCAGCAATTTGGTGCATCATATTGGGCAAACATTAGGGAAAATTACTGCAAATGTTTGGCACTTTGTTTCAGAGGGGACTTATTAGGAGTTTTTGTTCTTGAATTGAGGATGAGGACTGAGGAAGCATACTTCCGTCCACATTTTTTTTACTTGAGCCCCCCCCCCACCCCACCCTCCCGCTTCCTACGCCTATGTCAATACTGAAGTTGCGTTCACTGAGTCCGAACTGTCGCTCGAGCTTATAATTATGTCTAAGGTGTACCGTATGTAGCCAAAATGTTTGGTTAAACTATCCTATACGAGCATCATGTTTACTGCGTGCTTCCTTTCCTTCTTTCATTCAAACAATGTGCCTTCTTGACTTCTCATAGGTATTGCTAAAATACAACAGCAGCTTTTAAAAGAGTTAGACGAGGTTTTACGGCTCAGTTTCTAACCAACTGTTTAAGTCGGCCGGCCACGGCCTTTTTTCCAGTTGTGACTCACTGGCTTGTTTTCCCCACTCCATTCCTTATGCTGAACACCAAGCACAATGGCATGAGGTTCTATTTTTAAAGCAGGTTTAAAGTGAAGTCCTGCAACCTATTTCCCACTGTAGGCAAAAAACCCGTGTAACGATTCTATTATAGTAACATGCTTTATTTTAAGACCTTATGCTTCAGAAATTTGCACTTCCAAATTTTAGAATAAATTGTATATTAGAAATATTTTATTCGGTAAAAACCACTTTGTAGTGGAGATAGACTATTAGCATTGCTGTCTAAAGACCTCTGTTTTATTCTTAAGTATTCGCATTTTATAAGTAACTCACGTCACACGTCACTGAATATATACCAGAAGAAGTTCAAAAAGCTGTAGCGACTTTTTTGAAAAATCAGAAAGCCCAAAGGCTTAGTGGTTCCTTGCAGAAAGGAATGCTTTGTCGCACTGACGTTTATCCCTCAAAGTTACCCTTCCTGAGATATTATGGTTTACGATGTTTTTACAATTTGACCTCCGTTTGACATCACAAGACTCACTTTGCCCCCAAAATGGGGTTTTTGTAAGTAACATGGGTCGTCCGCATGCTACGTATTGGATCTCTCACAGTTAAATATAAGGTTTCAGAGTTTGACCTCTTTAACCTCAAATAACCTTTACCCCCACCAAAACAATTGACTTACTTAACTCAGCATAGGGGCATCCACATGCCAACTATGAGATCCAACAAGATCACCCTTTAAGAGATGTGCTTACGGGGTTTTCACCGTACGAGTCCAAACAAACTTTGACCTCCACCAAAACAAAATGGTTCTTAAGATCAATATCGGGCATCTACATACTAAGTGTGAAATACCTCAATGTTACCCTTCTTGAATATCATGTTTACATGCAGTTTACACGATTTTCGTAGTTTTACAGCGGTTGACCTCAAACAGCCTCTGAACTCTACCGAAAACAACAGGGTTCTTTTACTAATTATAACGCATACAAATTCCAAGTATGAAAAGTATCCGTGCTTTCTACCTTGAGAAATCGTGTCTAAAAGGTTTTCGGTTTTTGACCTCTGGTGACATCAAATAACCTCTGACCTCCACTAAAACTTACATTTATATATCAAGTATGAAAAGTATCCATTATTCCAATCTTGAGATACCGTGTTTACCAGCCAAGAGTCCAACGCGAACACACAGCGCACATACTCTCTCCAGTGTGATTGCATCATAGATTCCTTTAGCTTTTGGCAAGGAATCACTTCTTAAATCGGGGCTCAGAGTGATCATAATACTTGAGGAACTACGTGCTCTTCGAATACAAAGTTAGCTTGGTTTACATTTGCTCACGTCTATTTCTTGAATGGCAGAGACTCTTGATGGATTTGCGATGGCCGCTTATTATTCATGTTTACATAGTAATTTAGGAATATGAGTAAATCTGTGCACAGTAAACTATATTGCTGTTAGAGTGCTAATGTCCTATTCGTGTTGGGCTTGACGAGATGTGTGTGGGTGCTTCTTTATTCATTATTTCGAATTTTAACTGTAGTGCGCATGCGCGCTATAATACTGGCATTTTTGCCAACCCTGATCATGGCTGATCAAGGAATGTTTCATAATTAAACTTTGCACCCAACAGACGTCAATGGATCCCAAATTCATGCGTTTGTTACCCAGGAAAAATCTAGATTCACAAAATCACAAATATTTGAACCCTTCCACATTTCAAAATCTAATTTTCTAAACTCTGAGACAAACATTGTTATGATTTCGCGCACGTCTGTCGTTCAAGAGTTTTGGTAACATCACTTCTCGAATCTGCATCCTCTCCAAAATAATATCTTGGGCTTATGCCCGTTGAAATAACCCGATATTTCTTCAAAATCAGGAAATATACTTTCCTCAAAGCGGAGGAAGTTCCCTTGAGTCTGGAGTGGAAGCAATAATATGCATATGTCGAAGCAGTGGCGCCGCCAGGCTTTGGTGATTGGGGGGCACAACAGATGATGTCGTAATGGCACTTCAGTTAACCTCCCAAGTCTGCACAAAATGCGTTTTTTCCCGTGTGCTCCCTACGTTCGTATACACAGTGGGGGATCCTTCCTTTGTCAGGTGTCACTGCACTAAGCTAGGTGCCGTCCTGGGGGAGGGGTCTAAGGGGAGGGGGTGTCCCCCTCCCCTTTGAGAAATTTTTGTTTATTTAAAGTTGCTTAGATGCAAAATGGTGCTATCTTTATGATATTTTTGGAGCTGATCACATACCTGTATGGCTGGAAAATGTCCATAGTTTAGTGAATTCTAATTTTCTGACTGGCTGGATGTTTTTTTATCCAACTGAGTGGCGACGCTTAGATATCCGTTTTTTTTTTTATGCGCCTGCGCTTTGAATACAGCAGTGAGGATCTTTCCTTTGTCACTACAAAAAGGTGCCGTCCTGGGGGAGGGGTCTAAGGGGAGGGGGGTGTCCCCCTCCCCTTTGAGAAATTTTTGCTTATTTAAGGTTTCTTAGATGCAAAATGGTGCTATCTTTTGGAATATTTTTGGAGCTGATGATATATAGCTGGAAAATGTCCATAATCTAGTAAATTCTAATTTTTGGTTAGGTGAAAAAGGAGAGTATGTTGTCTAAGAGAAGAATACGTTGTCAACAAACCTCCTGAAGACTCCCTTTTGGCTACTTTACCGCCTTCTATTGACAATGTTTTTATCCAAAAATACGTGCGTGGAGTCCACAGAAAAATTGTTGGAATATAACGAAATTTTTCCTCCCTTTCATTGTGCATTATAAAAAGGCATCTAAGGCTGGCAGATACCTGTATAGGGCCTTCCGGAAGCTCTAGATAAAGTACATAAAATGGAGCAACGACATAATGCTTATTACGTGACATCCAAATGATAATATAGAGTAGAGCACTTTACAACTATCGTATTTTTACTAATTTTGAACGAAAATCCAGATGAACAGCTTCCAGCAATGGAGAACGGGCGGGAGGGAGACTATTGGTGCAGGAAGGTGATATTAGACCTCCCTGATAGGTATAGCAAAAGGGGTGAAGGACTAAGAAAGCGTTTTCAGAATTCTTTTTTTGTCGTAAGTGTATTAAAAATCACTATCTATCAAGGGCGTAACCAGGAATTTGTGAAGGGGGCGAACCCCATAGACAGATTCTCATCGCTTTGCGCCACCATGGGTTGGCGCAAAGCGCAAGAAAATTTTGGCCCAAAGTGCATCCCAGATCGCTGGAAATGGCACTTCCCAAGCCTATTTTACAGCATATAAATAGGAGAAACACTAGCAATATTGAAAAAAAAACGTTAAAAATACCCCAAAATATGCTCAAGGGGGCGGATGCCCCCATCCACCCCCTTAGCTACGTGTCTGCCATCTATACCTATAATGGCTGCGCCCAAAGCGCTCGGTAAAATTTTCTGGAAAATATATAACGGCATAATTTCAACTTTCCAAATCATGCTTCAACAACTTAGATTGAAAGATCGCATATTGATACTATAGGCCCCTACAGATGTTGTGATTATAGTTCCATGTATTATTATGTTAATAATGGTCATAAGATGGAGTGCAAACCGTAAAGCATGCGCGCAAAGCGCGCGAAATTTTTCATTAAATGAGATTTCCATGACAAAACTTGCATTCAGAATCTGCATCGAGACACTTTCAATTGCCCAACAAACCTACATGCCACTCAAAAAGCCAGTCTTTTACCTGTTAAATCGTAAACAGCTTTCAACTTTTGCTGATGTGCTTCTCCGGGAGTTGCTATCAGAAGATATTGATAATAAGAACACAGAGGTAAGGTTTGAAGCGCGCGGAGCGCGCGAAATTTTTGATAGTTTGCGAAGGATTTGCGAAAATTCTGATAGTTTGAGAAACATTTGTGATAGAAAATGATTAAATAGATCTATCACTCGGCTGAAGCACACCTCACCCTACCCCCTACAGAAATCTATAGTTTAATCGCCTTTTGGGATCATTTTAAAATTTTCAAAAAAAATTCATTGGGGGGCACGCGCCCCCCCCCCCCATGCCCCCCCGTGCCGGCGCCACTGTGTCGAAGTCACAACCGTTATCTCTTTGCGCATACCGCAAAGAAGATTTGCTACAAAACCTTAATTACTCCAAAACAGTGCGCGTAATATATGCCACTACTGGTAGAAATTGTCACATTTATGCTTACAGATAACATTTCAACAAACATGGGGTCACACAGTGACACACACCATGATCAATACGAAAGACAAATTCAACCATTATAATCAGGGGCGGGATTTGATGTCTGAAAGTGCGGGACAAAGCCAGGGGGACTATCAAACGGCGCCCAAGGCGCCGCGGGAGCGCGAAGCGCTCCCCCTAACGGCGTGGGGTCCAGGGGCCACCTCAGGGCCCCTGGCGGGGTCCAGGGGCAGAACCCCGGCGGATGCCCAGGGGGCGAAGCCCCCAGAAGTTCTGGGGTATTTACGAAATTGTAGGCGTTAAAGGGGCTTATTGAGTTGGTTCACAAAATTCATGATTTTTTCACACCTATTGAGATTCACTAATATCTTGATGGTAAATGGTCAAACTAAGAGATTCTGCACATCTTACACACATCTGACATGGTAATGATAGGGTAATAAGTGATTAGTACCATTTATTGCAAATTCGTGACCAGACACTTTTTACTGTTACATATTAATCATATGCAGCCTCTGTCTATAAAAACTACTTTCGTACATTTTCGGTAACTATAGGAAGTATGACATGACTAGTGAGGCTAATTAGAAACATTGTCATGCAATGGTTTCCTTCAAACCTGTCACAAAATATCAATTTCAACTCAATGATGCATTTTGGCTTCAACTTCAAATGACATAAGGAGGGCAATTAACATACTACAAAAGTCACAATTTGACAGATGTCAGATGAGATCGATAATGCAGAGGACTTGGGGAAGTAGGGGGAAATGGATAATTTTGAGGATTTCCCGGGGCTTTGGCACAATAATTTTAAGAACGGGAGACCTTGTATTCAGAATGGGTGCGCGCGAAGCGCGCTGAAAAAATCGCATTTTTTATACTTTTAGTGATATGAGTCAGTAATAGAAATGCAAAGAAATAAAAGTATCCTCAAGGAGAGGGGTCTTGCCCCCTTCGCTAAGCGCCTGTCCCTTATTACGGTACCGGAAATGACACTTTCCGTGCCTGACAACTTGCATCTAAACAATCTTTAAAGAGTCGTTAAATTTACACAGATCGATGGGTTAAAAATTTTTCTTTGAAAATTCCTGCGGGAGGGGAACCTCCCATAGGCTGCGTACGGCCATGGGGGCATTGATGGTTTCAATGATAATAGAAGAGTTTGTACGAAGCTATGACAAGCAGGATATTCTACGAGAAGTAACTCCGGAACCCCAAAACAATATTTAAAACCGGTGCGCGTGAAGCGCGCAGAAGAAAACAGCGTTTAATTAATACATTTAATTGTAACCTGTTGTTTCACAACTGTCCTCAGCTTCCATTTTGCAACTTTTTCACTAATTGTATCTTCTGCAATACTTAAAATTTCCCTTTATAAATGTCCAGAATAACAACAAACTACCACTTGTACCGCGCACTACAATGAAATGTATTGCAAGCAAATGCAGCAGTTGTTCTATAGTTCAAAATGGGTGATTTCACAGACTTACTTTCTAAAGCAATCTGTACGTCGTAATCGAGTAACAAAACGTAAATATGCCTCGAGCTATGTTAATTACCGACTGTAGAGCTAGATGAGTTTCGCAGTCATGCTGTATTGTTGCGAAGCATAGGCGTAGGAAGCGGGGGGCTGGGCGGCTTTAGCCCCCTGTCAAAAATGTGGGGGCTGAAGTATGCTTCCGCCCCCCGATCCAAGGCCAAAAACCCCTTATTTGTCTCTTCTGTAAAAAAATGTCAAAAATTTGCAGTAATTTTCCTTAAAATTTGTCCAAAATATTGCACCAAATTGCATCTGAGGACCCTAAAATACCCAAAAATTTTCCAAAGGGGAGGGAGACCCCTCCCCTTAGCCCCTCCCCCAGGCCGGCGATTCGAAACAAGAATCAACCCCCCCCCCTAATACTGTACAGGCAAAGGTATGCGGTAGATGAAGGGACAAAGGAAACCACGCTAAGAACTATGAATCACCAATTTAACTTTCTTTCATTAAGGTTATTAGTTTTATATCAGGGGCAGGATTTGACTCTGGAAGTGGAGGTGGGGGGGGGGTCAACCCCGGGAAAACTAGGCATAAACTCAACTGTGCCGAGGGTACCGTGTAGGGGCAAAGTGCTTCCTTAAAGGCTGGGGTCCAGGGGCCGCTGTAGAGCCAATGGTGGATCCAGGGGCAACCTTCCATCTGTCTATGGGGTACGTGGTCCGGGCGAAGCCTGGGAAGCTCTGAGAATTATGATCATTTGAATGAAGCAGTGGGTCAACTTCAAATAACATTGGATGTGTGCTAAACAGACCACCATAATCATAATTTACTATTTTATATTGGGGATGGGATGACGACATCATCTTCTGTGGTGCAACCCGATCATGAAACACTGACGGTGCCACTGGACAGGGGGTTATGTCATATCTGAGCAAAGGAAGAAATTTCCAGTTTTGTTGGAGCCTTAGTGTATACGGTAAGTATGTTATCCTCGACGGACGGTTTACCTGTTTTTGCTCTCAAGGAGGGCAGATTCTTCTATAAAACCCTAGCAAATTTTGGAAAGCTTCGCCTGCGTTTGGGTTTTGTTGTTCCGTAATAGTTCCGTTCGATACAGCTAAGCAGTGCACAGCCCCTCTCCGAACAGTACGGTTTACAGTTTTCTGTTAAGATCGAGATTTAATCCCCAACTGCCTAATTGTTCTTTCATTTATACAGTAAGAGGCGATGGTAGGTTTGACCATCATCAGGCAGGAGGCGGTGCAAAGTACGTCAGCACCAATTTGGACCAGCTACCCTAACAGACGATATATTTAACTCTTAATGTGAACCGAGGTCGTTGGGGATGCCAAATTTTCGCCATTCTCGTGCCCTTTGCATGGGAAAGATTCAAATTTGTAAATTTTTCCAGTTGCTTTCAAAGTGGTCTGCACACAGTGGTGGCACTACCTGACATTTTCCTCTATATTTTCCCCTCTCCCGCTTTCCCCAACTGCATCTGGTACTTGAAAATATAGACTAATCGTTTGTACAAGCAAAAGTCTCCCATGCAATGCATTACACTCTGTAGGACTTCTAAACTGTCTTGAAAAGGCAATACTTTTTTTCGGCCCGCTTTGCGCGCATCCGTCACAGCAGGGAGGTGATATTCCCTGATTACAGCTACTGGCATAATTAGGCTTACTTCCTGTGTGACAGCTTGCGTGATAATACTGTTCCAAAGCCACATATAATCCCTACAATCATCTGTTCTCAAATCACAATTCCCTGCATCAACAACTCGACCGGCTGTTGTCCGAGTTAAGAAATTATAGGCCCTATATAAAAAAGTGTTCTATCGTGATTTTAGTGTCTATTTATTGCCCATTGAATGCCTTGAAGATATAGTTAAGTGTTTCATTCTAATGCCAATAATTTTGAAAATGGTCCAAATTTTCCGGGGGCTTTCACCCCTGCCTCCTATCTTTGCGTTATCTCTATGCCGGCCGACCTGGGCTTTGAGGCGCCGGTCCCTGGACTCCGCATACACTTGCCTCGCGCTGTGCGCGTAATTTCTTCTGTTGGCATTTTCTTCCCTTCAGTCACTAAATCATGGCACACGCACACATACACTATTCAGAATGTCTTGGGGACGCCCCTGGTTGCATGTTTCATAATGCTTATTCTCTGAAAATTCACTTAATGACCTTTGAATAAGCTTGTGTGCAATGAGTAATATACTTCACATCATGTGCATCACTAATGCTGCCCATGATGTAAGATTTTCGCCTCTTGATGCAAGTATGGGGTTGTTCTTAAATGTTCAATGGAAAATAGTTCTCGCCAGAATAATTCCGTGCATTATCATCCTAATAATGCATAATCATCAGGCATGGAGTGTAGTTAAAATCGCCAGGCCCGTAACCAGGAATTCTGATATAGGAGGAACCGACACCGCATAGATGGGCACGGAAGAAAATTATGTCATTATTAGTCAGTAATGCCACCACATCATTACAGTGTGCGGGAACTACAGGGGATGATATCTCAAGCTTACCACAGGTAGCTTAAAGGTATCGGTTTTACGTGTTCACATACATGCGAAGGGCGCGAAAATTTTACTCTTCTGATGGAAATTTCCCCTCCTTTTGCAATACAGAGACGTGGAAAGTCTCAATAAGTGAAGGAAACAAGACTATGATCTCGATGATGCTTCTTCAGCTCCGCAAGCGCAGGTGAAGAGTTGCGTACTTTGCGGACGGCGAGGGGACCAGGGGCTGACATTATAGGCAGGCTTGGTGTGGTCCAGTATGATTTTGTTAGGATCCAGAGGGAAATTCTCCGAATGTCTGGCGTATTAACAAAATGGGAACACTAGAACTGAGGTTTGAGCAGGACTTTGAATGACAGTGAGAGCACACAAATCTCTTAACTGTCCACAATTCAGATGGTCATTATCGCATTTCTACTTTGAAGGAAATTTTGCGTGAACAGAAAAAGTACATTTTCGTATAATTTTGTGGTACGACTAAATTTAGCTTCAAACCACGTAATCGTCGCGTTACGAATGTTACTCAAGGTACTAGACTACTACATGAAAGCCCCTTGATGTCCGGCATCTAACTTTGAGACTTCACCTAGCTTTGGGTAGAATAGTTCACTGGAATTTTTGTGCTAATAATGTTCATGGGTGATATAACTTCTCTTGTGAGAATTGCGCGCGAAGCGCGCCGAAATTTTGCAGGAAACTTATTTACCAAGGTAAAACCTGCATACAGACTCAGCAAGGGGTGGTGAAAAGATAAGCCCGAAGAAGGGACCAGGCTTCCCTAAGGGGTCCAGTAACCCGATGCCCCGCCAGAAGCAATGGGTTACAGAAAGCATGCCGAACGAAAATTTTGGGCGCGCAGCGAAAAATTTGGGGTTCTGTTGAAGAAAAATGAACACATTTGGTTCTTATCAAAGAAAGTTAAAAAAGTTGGGTTTCTATGGAAGAATCTGCCCCTCCTCGTCCTAGACAGTTCCAGTTATCCCGACTAAGTTACTCTTTCCAAAACTGTCTTGAGCCCCTGCTTGTGCAGACACAAACCTAGTTTATTGCTTAAGGTCATATCCTGGTGGGCATACAAGGCCATAATATGTAACCAGAAAATTCTCTGCGCATGTTGTGTAATGTGAGCTACTCTGCATCTTTTAGTGACTTTGATGTTAATCAAAGAGCATTCACGGATGACCAATTGAGAATTTTGCTTTCTCCCAAACAAAATGTATTTGGGGTGATGAGTGTCTGCCTTTAAGAGCAAAACCAAGACGCCAGGCGACTGGTCGCGGGGGATGCCCCCTTCCACCTCCACTGGACATTGAGACATGTTTATCATCATTTTGAGTCTGAATCAAGAATTTTCCAGATCGTAAGAGAAAGAGGATGGAACTTCTTATGGATTCAGTTTTGTGTTTTTCCGGGAATCACGCCCACACGAAAGAACAATTGCCTATTTAGTCAAAAATCGCCTGGTGTCACATCAGTTTATTTTCGATCGATTTTCCGTATATGGAGGGGCACAGTGGTCCGCATGGGGGGAGGGGGCGGGAGGACACGGCCTCTCCTTGCCCCGATCTGGCTACGGGCCTGACAATCGCGCTCGAAGTTTGCTTTAGAAATGGTATAAAACCCGAAAAACGTACATTTGAACAAATACGTTTGGGTTGGTGGTAACGGCCAAATAAAATTTGAAGGTTATAGGGAGGCGGAGCGTGCGAAAATCGTAATAGTTTGGGACCGGATTTACGAAAAATTTGATAGGTTGTGAAACGATTTGTGCCAGATAGTGATTAAAATAGATCCATCACACAGTCGGAAACACACCGCATCCTACTCCCTACATAAATCTATAGCTTAAACGCCTTTTGGGGTTACATATTTAAAACAATCGAAAATTTCGAAAATAGATTTGGGGCAGCATGCCCCCTCCCCCCCCCCTTGTGCGGGCGCCACTGCCCCTGTACCTCACATGACGCAATCCCTAATCCCAAACGTTGTATATTACATAAAATTGCAAGTAGTCGATCACTGCGAATCTGCGTCTACCAGCAAGCTCGGGAAGCCAGCAGGAGCGTAGCTAGGATGAAATTTTTAGGAGGGGCCTAGGTACCATGTGGGGAGTCACGGCACTGATCGCGGTCCTTAATTCTTACAAATTTTATTAGGACACACACACAATTTCTGGGGGGGGGGGGGCTAGCAAACGTTTAGGATGCCCAGGCCCCCAGCCCCTCCCCCGTAGCTACGCGTCTGGAAGCCAGCGGGATTGTAGCAAGTCGTGACTCGAGTTGCTATCTCCCACGATTCAGTTGACTCACCTTTTCTGAGGAATCAATTACTTGACTCGAGCACAAATGGGGTGTCCGTACAATTCACAGGCGCGGATCCAGGATTTTGAGAAAGGGGGAGGGGGCGCACACACCGTCGGCTTCGGCCAACGAGCAAGCGCTGAAGGCGCGAAGCCACAGCGGGGGGTTTGGGGGTCCTCCCCTAAGAAAATTTGAATTCTAGATGCGCTTAGATGCGATTTCCAAGCATCTGGGAAGCATATTTTCCATATCTATTTGCTCATTTTCTCGGAGTATTTAAATCGTTGGTTAAAACATCGTTGGTCATCGAAAAAAGGGGGCGTGCGCCGGGTACGCCCCCACCTGGATCCCCGCCTGATTCAAGACGCCAGTATGGTGGAAAAGGGTGCCTAAAATCCCCCACCATGCTAGGCTGCCACTCTATTCGTTTTGCCTTCTTTGTTTCTTTCCTTTTCTTTCTCCTTCCCCACCTTTCCTTCATTTTGCCGACTGCTGTAAAATTTTGTTGATTACAGCCTACATTCATTCCAATTTCTCGTCCCTGTCCCCCCCTGCACACAAACACCCACGCGCGCTCGAGGGCCCCGCGCTTTTTCATCTTTCCTTTCATCTCCTTCCCCTCTCTCTTCCTTCTTTCTTTTCTCTTTGCTTTCCCTACTTTCCCTTTCCTCTTTTCCTCTCTCTCCTTTCCTCCTTTTCGTCTCCCCTTCCCTTCATTTTGCCGACTGGATCCATAAATGAGGGTGTCACACCCCCTCTAGAAACGGCCCAGCTCATGGGAGAAACTTCAGTGTACCCCCAAATATTCGTGTGCTTCACCGCTTTAAGTATATGTTATATATAGCCGTATCTAGGTAGTACAAAGTTTCCTGTGCCATACATATATAATTGCATAATTGCTCTTCCAGTTTTTATTCACGGTGCTGCATGCCACTCAGTGGCGACATCTCCACAGGTAGATGAGGTAGATACGATAAAATGCATAGTATCCCTGACAGGGATCATCAGCCAGATATTTGATCAATTTTGACTTTCGATGATTATAGACTCTTCTACAGTAAGTGTACCTAAAATCTTTGACACGCTTGCTGCGCAATTCCGTAAAATCAGGTTTTCCGGAAGACACGAAAGCGGCACTCACATACATGAAGACCATAACTTTTTACGGACATGGAATTGTTTTGTATAAAGTTTTCTTCCTTTCTCCTTACCATACCTCTCCCTACTGCCCTTCCCATCCCTCTGCCATGACTTTGGGTTGCTGCATCCCCGCCCTGCCTCTTGCTCAAAATCTTAAAGGGAGAATGCAGTCACCCCAATAATGAACTGTATAGTAGACTATCCTATTTCCTGAATGGATCTTGAGAATCACGATGTGTTTCTCACTCAATTGTAAAGTTTACAAGGAGCAACTGCTTGGTTTACCTTGAATGTGCAATATTTATTTCCTAATATAATATGAAAGATACTTGGAAGAGAAATAAGAAGAAATTTGTGACATTTGGCTATTGTTTCAAAATAAGTTTGGGGCGACTGCTTTGACCTTTAAATTTATTGAGGATGAAAATGTTGAAAACTGGCATTTCCTTGTAAGACCCTCAGAATGGGAAAGGTACTACAATTTCTTCTTTTCTGTTCATAGGGAACATTCCCAAATTAGCTGCCACATGCAAACATGTGTTCTTACCTAACAGCTTCACCCTGACAAATAAGCCCCCCCCCCCTTCCCCTGCATCTTTCCCAAACCATGGACCCTCCCTACTTATCAAAATTATTACATAAAACTTCAACTGAGGCATGTAAAAATGAGAAACAAGAGCTTTGTTAAGACCTACTTTTCCCCTCCATACTCATCCTGTGAAATAAATTTTCAAGTGTCAAGTTTCTAAAACACGAGATGATCTCAAAGTAGTTGATCAGTAAGAAGTTGCAAGACATGCGAAGTGCTAGTACTGACAGCCACAGGTGGATTAGGGGCCAAACTTATTTTACAATATGCCCCAACCGATGTTTGTACTTCACTTTGATAGTGTCCCATTTTGAAAGTACCCCCTCCAAAACTAGAAGTTTATTAAAGAAGGTCCACCACCTTATGTGACAAAGTGCAAGTGCATTGAGAATGTGTTCATGGTTTGACAATGGGCTTGTGATTTAATAATTTGTACACAATGTATCACATGTTGAGGCCAGCTAAATTAAACATCAAAAACACTGATATGTGTGGGAATTAGGGTAAATGCACCCAGTACATGATTGGTTTTCCCTTTTTATGGTGTTTGTGTAGTCTAACAGGTGCCAATACAGAGGGGTTATCAAGCTTCAGCCCCCCTCCCCCCTTCTTTGTTGACATTTCTCTTTTTGAGATGGTTCCATAGTTAAGCATACTAATTTTGATAGTTTGATGCCAGGAAATACCTTGGAACACAGAAATAGCTGCCCCCATTCCCCTTTTGCAAAATCCTGGATCCATCCCTGTCTAAGTTGAATCAATCTCTCAGTTGTGAAAGAATTTTTTTAATTTTTTTTTTTCTTTTCATACATACAGTAAAATCTACACAAACCCTTTGAATGAAAAATGGCAAAACATGGTGTATATATATCAATGGTTTATTGAATTTAAGTTAAGGATAGTAAGTGCAACTTTGGTAAAGGCATTTTGAAATTACAAAAAACACATTGTCTTATGAGATCTAAAAATTATGAACGAATACTTACACCTATACTGGAATTGACCAGTTTTCCCTGATTTTAAATTTGACCAAAGTCAGTTGTTGAAAGAAAGGAATATCATGATGCTAGCAACATCACAGTCTCTGTCTTGATTCATATAATGCAAATTATCCATACTTAAAATAAAAGTTATCATCAAATGATGTCACTCTCACTCTAATACCTCAAGAACATTACAAAAAAGTTTGGCAACTTTTTATCTGAATTTTAGTCATACAGGAAATTTCAAAAGCAAAATGGAATAGGTATTATTGTGGCAAATTTCTGTCAAGTAATGACATTTTCAGAACGTCAGTTCCACAAATCAAAAGATGCAAAAACTTAAAAAAGTAATTAAATACTGAGTTCATATGTTTTCCTGAGTAATGAAATCTAGAATGTTACCTACACAGTCACAGCTAAACAAACGAAGTCTTTAATTGTCCTGCAATCTGAATTATTTACAAAATAATTTGGTGGCAGAACTGAAAGAAATAAAAGATATATTCTAGTGAAAATTGCTACAATTTTGCAAAACTCTAAAATTACCACCCTGCTCACAAAAATAATATTTAATTGATATTTTCTGTCGTAATTCTTGCAAAACATCACTAGTACCTACCAACTCCTTGATAGCTGGACAAGTTGACTGTAAAACATTTTTGTATGTCTTGCAGTGCACACACCACTGACACACCAACACACCGGCAGAAATAGGAAGCATGGATGGAAAATTTTGGGAAGCTGGTAGGCTCCTTCCCAGGAATTGTATTCGGCGGGAAATTCTGGCAAGTGGGGTGAAATTTACCCTTTTTGTACATGAAAGTAAAGTACAGAAAGAATAACTGTGAAAAATTTGACTACCAACGATTCCCAGGAAATAAACATTTTTCCAGGGCTGAAAAAGGTAGTGGGTGCAATGGGAGAGGCACCTGAATTTGGGTAAAATTTCTCTACAGAGTTTATTCACATAATGTCAGAGCATTTTTGAATGCCAATCTGGCCATAACAGCTCATGTATAGCAGATGAGTTACTACACACTTACAACTACACCTTAGATATGATTGTATTATGGCAGATACCTGGACATCATAATGCAAAACAAATAGGGAGACATGCCACACAATGACGTCGTAGGTTTAATATTGTAAAAGCCCATCTACCACTAGTCCCATTAATGCAACTTGGAATCACAACAGTTACCCGTTACTCACCGATTGATTCAAACTGAAAGTTAGGAAGTTACTTTCATAAAACTGAAAGTAACAAAAACAGAGATTCCAGATGAAGCAATAGAATGCAACATATGAAAAACATACAAATTCCAATATGAAATCTTTACCATTTCAAAAATGTCTTTCACAGTAAAGAGATGTATACTGGCCTAAACTACGTAGTATGTTATAATACTTGTACTCTTAACACAGGCGGGTAGCTATTGGGGGTCTGGGCCCCCAGATGTTCGCTAGACCCTTCTAAGAATAGTCTGTCCTAATAAAATGTGTATGAATTAAGGGTGGTGATCAAGGCTGTGTCCCCCATTTGATACCTAGGCCCCTCTATAAATTTCATCCTAGCTATGCCTGTCTTAACATCGAAAGTACTTTGAATAATTGTAAATAGATGAATATCATGAACTGTGGAATGATGATTGCTAAACTCAAGCACAATACTGTTAGTGTTTTACTAATAAAACAATTAAAACCCTCTCTGATCATTTCAGAATCATACTTAGGTACAATCTACAGTATCTTTGCTTAACGAGAAAAGAGATGTTTTTTGGAATAAAAATAATTGTGATACAGAACCAAACAATGCATAATGCAAGAAACAGCAAAAGGCCTACTAATGCTTCCTCAGATCATACAACTTCATTGTCCAGCTATTTTGAACAAGAGTACAAAGTACTTCAATAAAATTTTCTCTGAAATTTAATATTCTGCCAGCGACTTTGTAGGTGGGTATTAAAATAATTTTTTTGATAAAGAATGGTTGAATGGCACAAGTTAAAAATGTGATGTTGGAACCCCCTTCAAAAATTTATCAGGGTACCCAATGGCACATGCAGGTCTTGCTGCTCAAAAATACTTACAGGCACCTGCTCATTCCAGACAGCTAAAATTCTACCCTGTTAGTTTACTTCTAACACTTCACCCCCACCTCCAATTAATCAGCCCCTCCCAAACAAGGGTCTGAGGTTTAAATGCTCAATGATACATTCTGCTGAGCCTTGCCATGTCTGATCTAAACAAATCTCCTCTGACAAATAAGTGTGGAATATATTTGGTGGGTGTAGTCTGCATTTATGCCAATTGAAGGGCAGTGACTGATTGCAAATTTAGACACCCAGAACTGCTTAAACATGTTCCAGGCCATGCAAGTGCTGATTTCATGGCATCTTCAAGACAAATCAGAATCACACACATATACAGAGTCTTTGTGATAATTTCAACAATGTAACAATTTTCCCACATTTTTCTGCCAGGGTGGGATCTCATTAAAAGTTTGTGATGAAAGAATATTTTCAAAAAATTCACTTTTTGACCTCAGTAATTATTAAAAAGCACTGCTTTTCTAGCCACCACACTGTACAATGTCATATAAAATGCCCTAGCAACTTATGAATGTTGGGTTTCCCCATCCACTTTTTCAAAGCCCTTCCAAAATTTAGTATTTTTCTTACCTTTAAAATATTAAAACCTACATTTCTTGTTTTCCATTACTTAAAATTATTGCATGGGGATGCATAACAACCAGAGTCCTAGCTACAGTAGGCCACATTTAGTGTCAGCTAATTTAGTATCCAAAGGTAGCCTTGGCTGTTGTGAATTTGACAGATAGGCATCCAACCTTTAGAAAGCAGTTTGTCAAACAGAAGGGGTGCAGAAGACCTCCAGAGGACTTCCTTCAGGGCTTTGCTGGCTTTCCCAAATGGTACATTTTAGGGGACTGTTAGCCCATACTATTATCATAATTTAAGCAGTTCTGTATGATCATATCATCTCTTTTTACTCAATTCTCTGCCAGTCACCAAACTGCATAGTCACTTAGAGTACCTGTTGAGCAAAGGAAGTCCCCCATTGCTCTTAACTAGCACCAAATGGTGCAGACAGAACCCTGATTACAACAAAGAATTCTTCTACAAAGTAATTCCTCTAACCCTTTTTTGGTCCATGTTTACTGCTTTTCATTCATTTTTTGGATTACTATTTTTTCAACAGGTACAAGCTACTCATGAAAATGAAGTCCCCAACCCAGCCTGGGGAGAAATACAACCCTAATGGAATCAACTTCCAAAGAGGAGTCGCCGGCATGTAACGAGACTTAGGACTCTGGAGGGTCAAGGCTTTTATGTAGTCATCTATAACCATGTTGAGGTCTGGGCTCGAAAAGTCTGGAGTCCCTGCAATTGCATTCGCTACATCATTAAAATATTTCTTGCCATACAGCTTTTGCAATTCTGGTGACATCTGTTCCCAGACTCTCTGCATAGTTTTCTTCATGTTTTCTGGCAAGAATTGGGCTGAAGCCTCTACAATGAAAGAAAGCAAAATACCATGTGACCAGTACTGAAAAATGATTGTTTCTACATGCACAAATCCTCCCAAGAGTGTAACCTACTGTAATATTAAAGTGGGTATGACACGGCCAAAGAACGTTTCTCAGCAAATATTCTTTGGGCACAGCTTGAAATGAAGCGAATGTTTTCCCGACTAAACTACGTCCACAAACACAGTAATACGACCTTGTGAATTTCCAATTACAGGCCAAACTCAGCCCATCTGAAATCCGAAAGCGAAGAAACGTATGTGAGCGCGTCTCAAGATCGTGACGTCATTGGAGGCACAGTTAGTAACACTGTACCAGGCAGCTCGGCCATCGTTCTACATATCGAATCATGTGCATGCTAACGCGTGTAAGCGGGTACATCATTGCAAACACCTGTGCTACGATACTACAGCAGCGCGCGTGACCAGTGACCACATTGTGAACTATGCGTCGTGCGCGGTGACTACTTGCCATTCACAATAGCAACGTTACTGAACAGCTCACTGAGTAAAGGCGCGCTTGTTATGGACTGTCCACACATGTTCATAGCTGTTCTGTACAGCGCGCCAGGACCGCATCCGTTTTGCACAAAAACAAAGCTGTTTATTATATGCAGGGAAGCTAAAACACGGGCCCATATGTACGCAAACATATTGGCCAATGATATGCTTCAAAGCCCCCAACATGGTCCGCGCTTTGCGCTCTGTGTGTTGGGCAGGTATTGTGATGTAATCCTTTTCATGAAGTTGCTAAGACATGATAACTTTACCAAGCGTTACATTAGTTCCACATCTAGATGCACGTCCTTAATAGTGCAGTGTTTGTGCCTCCAATTGCGTCATTAAAGTCATATGACCTGTTGCGGCATTTTTCGAAATTGGATTTTGAACGTTTACCATCAAATTTCGTTTATGAAGAATGGTACCGGTTTTAACTGTGTGTGAGATTATATTTATAGAATACTGTATTCAGTCTTGCAATACACAAAAGTTATTTTGGCCTTGTCATGCCCACTTTAACTGAACTGGGAGTTTTCACACATGATGACATTTCCATATTTTCCATTTTTACAGGACACTTCTTTCTTAATTATAAGGCCTAACTATTTTTTGCTAGAATTAATCAAAATTTGATGATACCATTTATCTCATCCTTCATAAGAGTCTACAGCACAAAGTTCTCCCCAGAAATCTAGCCTTGTATTAAAAGTAGTGATTACTGTGATAAAACTTTCTTTGGCAAATTCACTCAAGAGAAAGTCATCTTTTCTCCTACACAAGGTGATAAATTTTCTAAGGTACTAAGGTGTGAAAACCTGTTTTGCAATGTGAGTCTAACGATCCTAAAAGAAGTCAGCCTAACAGGCCATGTGCCTTCTTGGAAACAGTAAAAAAATAAAAATGCTCTAAAATAAGACCACTTAAGAAAGAAGATACTCAACACTTCTCCTGCAGTTATAAAGCATCTGAAAATTTCATGACTTAAGTCACAAACAGTTCAGATAGGGTTCCAAACCATGGAAAGGCTTACAGCTTGAAAAAGTGAATCCACACTGAAAGCATGGCAAAAGAGGAATAAGCTAGAGAAGAGCTGGAAGGGCGATAGTGCCACCTGTATTAAGAGTCTGCCCAATAGGTATTGTTAGGCAACCAGGGGAAATACATATGTAGATAAGAGATAGGAGGAGTGTAACAGACTGATAAATTTTCTATAAAACAGGTGAAAAGAATGCATGAAATTTAAAAGATGGGTGTAGGTTTGGATCTGGTGAAATTTGCATTGCAATCCGATGTGTGTGTGCGTGTGTGTGTGTGTTTTTTCAAGATATTAGCAGATAAATTTGTCACTTTTTAACCCTATGTAAACTTGAAGCACATGTAACATCATAACCTCACATTAATGAGCTCTCTTTTGTTTTCTTTAAACTTTACAACCAATCTCTCCTACATAATATCTACAGGTAGTTATCAGAATGTGAACTAATGAGAGGTATTAGAATTTTACAAACTTCAAATTTTGAATTCAAAGCTCATGCTTTTCAGTAGACACCAAAGAAAACTGAACTCAAGGAATGGTAGAACATTTAAGGAATAAAGAAGAAAAGAGAAAATGAAATTAAATGTGCTAGCCAATAAATGGTGCTATATGGGAACTGATGATAGAGAGAGAAACAACAACAATTAAACCACTGGTTTCATCTGTGTCTGAAACCTGTGATGTTACGGAAGACCGCTAGTCCAACATTAGACCCCTTTACACAGAAGTGACTGTAATACTAAGTATGGATATCAAACCCTTATATGTACCCTCTACACATCATGTGGGTTTAGCAACCAATAAATGTCATGAGCTACTAAAGGAGAGCCATGTCAAGTTTGAAGGGATTGAATCTACAAGAGTGTGCCCTATGACAATCTTGACAGGACAACACCCCTCCCCCTGATAATTCTGCCCATACAGTTACCTCCCAGGGACACTCCCCTCTGGGCAATTTCCACCAGTGAAAATTATCCCTTAGACAACTTTCCCCATTAGAAAATTTGGGATTGCCTTGGGAGGGATTTGTCCAGATGGCATTGTCCAGGATGGGAATTGTCCAGGTGGGATTTGTTCCAGACCCATTACAATAATTGAAAGAAACAGGAACTATTACACAGTTACCAATATTCTTCAAAAACTTGTGCCACAAAAGAATTGCTAATAAGGGAAGACCATCTACAATTACCAGTTACACCTCTAGTCCTAATGCTAATGGAAAATGGGCCAACTGGAACAAACCAAAGCAGACTTCAGAAAATATTTGTCCTTGCTCTCAACTACCCTATAAGATTTATCATGAAAAACCACATTTGTAGATTCAAGACCAAATTATAAAAACAAAAAGAAGGCAGTCCCATTGGAGAACTGTTTTTAGGTAATATGGCACAAGTTTTATGATCTGGTATAAAGACCATAACTAAAGAAAAGACTGAGTTGAAAAGGTTAAGTGCCTACTTTACTCCAGGTATGTGGATGCCATATTTCCTGTAGTGGGAAAAACAGCCCACTATGGTTCAGACATCAGGGACATAACAGAACTCTGATCTTGCTAACATCACCCCCCAAGCAACAAATGACGCATGACTGCCCCAATTTAAATACAAAGGGTAGAATGTGGCCAGAGATCCACCCACAACACCATCCCTGTGTGAAACGATTTCCTTACAGACAAATCCCTCAACAATTCAAAGCGGAAAATTATTGCCACCGAAGATTTCCATCCATAACCTCAGATAACTTCCCTGGCCAGAAAATTTGGAACAGTTCTGGGTGGGAACTGTCCAGGAGAAAATTGTAAGGGTAGAAATTGTCCATGCTAGGATTTGCTTGGGTGAAAACTGGCCGGGGAGTTCTCTGGGGATCTGTCAATGAACCAGCAAATTGCCAGTATTAGACTCGAAAGTATGGACTGAAAACAGGTCAAACAAAGCAAAATCCTTTATAATTTGGTAGCGCACAAACACCATACAAAACAGATACTTCCTTATGACCCAGGCCTCCATTTTAAGAAAATTTTATGGTTGTCCATTGGACAACCTGTCTGCCTTTGTGGTTGTCTAAACAAAAATTTTAAGAGTAGCCACAAAGAAATTTGCAGTACCCCTGGAAGCAGTCTGTTGGCTGGTTGTATGAACTTTGGTTGTCTGATGGACAACCAACCCACCATTGTTTTGGTTGTCCGTCACAAATTTTGGTTGTAATGGGCAACTGGGCGACTGTTAAAATCGAGCCCTGTGACCTCATCATGAGGAATATTTTACTGAATCTGCAGTACCAAGTAATGAAAGGGCAACCCATACAAGATTTCATGAACATAGTGGTTATTCTGAACATGATCCCTACCTATTCAGTATATTCCACAGCTAAAAGCCCCTTTGATAAATTTGTGAAAGAGGATTACAAAGGAACAGTACTTATGGCCAAACTGAAGATATGGAATAAGGGAGAGCAAGTTTAAGTTATAAGCCCATGAGAAATATAACTTTAGTTCAATAATGAGAATACTAGAGCTATCCTTTTCGTAGAGGGCATCTAACAATGAACTACACAGGAAAATCCAAACTATCTTAAGGAAGCAGAACTTCACATGAATGTTACTGAGAAGTCTGGTGACAGATATTAGGAATCACTCAGCAAATCCAATCCATTTCAAAGGGAAACTTGCTTCCCCAGTGGTTGTACACTTTGCAAAATAAAGAAAGGTGTATGTTAGGAAGTGAGAGGAGGTAGTATATTCCACTGGGTGTAAATGATGCTAAGGAAAATTTAGATATGTACGTGAAACATCTCTTAGTCTTGGGGAAAGATTTCATGAATATTTCATCAACCAAAATAAACTGTGTTCTGTCTTTAATAATCATAAACTTGCAATTCACAATGGTGTTTAAATTTGAATTCAAAGTTATCATTTTGAATGTCCACCCAGGTAATTCTTTGAGGAAACAGGTGGCAGAGTGAGTTTGTAGAGAAGAGGTCAAACTTGTTGCTAAATGGATAAGAGGGATGGAGGACAAGAAGGTAAATCAATAATAGATTCAATGATTCAACAAACCACGAAGTCCCCTTATTATTCCTTGCCTATACTGAATAGCGAACAGTTCATACAGTTGTCAAACTGTCGAGTTGTTACAGTTTCTTTTTCTTTTTCAACACGGCATACTCTCATAATCTACTATAAAAGAAGTCATTACAAATTCGTTTGGATTCTGCCCGTAATACTGACAGTGCTTTTGATTTTTGAAAGATATCGGTGATGATGTTGCGAAGGATATGATTGCTGTCCAAGTATTACCTGGCAAAATTTGGAATATTACGTGCAGAACTGTTGAAACTAGGAGGAGCTTATGGGCGGAGGTGTTGACTTGTGAAGACTGCACTGCTAGCATGTATCCCAGTTTTGTGACAGTCGTTACTGTGTTGCACATGCCACATGACTGAACGATAACATTGTTACATACGTGTTAGCTCGATATGGAAAAGTTCTCATCAGCCATTTTAAAACTTACGAAAAGTATTCAGAGTTGTTTAATGGTATTAAAAAGGACACAGCAAGGTGCACGGTGTATAGTGAACAATGTACAGTGTATGACTGAGGATGCATCTACCTGTGCTTGTACATAATCTTATTGATGATGGTCTAGGAGTGACCACCAATTTTAAAAATGAAACTTCTAGAATTTCCTATCATTTTTACTCTTCTCTGGATGGAGTTGAGTAAAAATGACTGTTGTATACAGTACTGTCCAGACCCCTTGCTTCAGTGATAAAGGGGCAGGAGGGAAACATAGCTGGAGGGGCACAATATCTGCAAGCAAAGGGCTGTACACCATTAGCCAAGAGTCCAGGGGCATGCACTTTTATAGTTTCCTTTGAATGGAAAGAATCTGAGCCACAGAATAAGCAGGTTCTTAATGCTAAGTTGCATTCATCCACTAACTACTGTAGCTCTAAACATGTGAGAAAAATGTTAAGTAAGATATATTTGTTTTTGCCTGTTATTTTATTGACTGCTTGACAAGGGAGGTTGAAAAAGGGTCAGGGCAAAGAAAGGAGAACATAAGAGGGGACAGGTGGACAAAAACAGGGGTTGGGTGGGCTTCCCCTGTGAAACAACAAAAATAGGGCATTGTCACAGCATTCTAATATCAGCTCAGTTTAACACTTACTTGCAAAGTTGCCTGGCTCAAGTATGATGACTTTGATGCCAAATTTATGCAACTCAAACCGCAGAGTATCTCCCAAAGCTTCAACACCGAACTTTGAGATGGAATACGCGGATGAAAAGGGGGAAGCAAACCGTCCCTGTGCACTACTTGCATTGACAATCCGACCTGAAAGAAACAGAAGAGAGTAAAAGGTAGAGAGACAAAATTAATCAGCAATGTTACAAAAATCAAATAGGTTGTCATATACATTATGGATATTAAACAGAAAGTGGAACAAATTAAACGGCATTATTTTTCTAACATGAATCTACAACAAAACAGTGTGATTGGGTAGCTTTACAAGTAAAGTAATAAGTAGCATAGGTAAGAACTAAACCCAAAATCTGACTTGCATTTTAAAAAGGGGGCAGCCAACGACATGCACTTTAGTGTAAGTGTACGTTACAGGGTGTTTTGCATCCAAGAAGCAAGTTGCCAATACTACCCAGTTTGACAATTTTTGGCAGGAAATTTATCTGCAAATCTATTATGTATTAAATTATGATACAAATTAACAAGAAGTTATTTGATGAGACTGTTGCCTTTTTGCTTGATACTGAGCATAAGGGATTGGAGTAGGAATAACAACACATTGTGAAAGTTTCTTAAAATGTGTATCATGACCACCTCAATGGCTGTCAGGAAGCACAGTCCCTGGGAGCTTGAGAATGCTTAAGGATGAAAATACTGTGGCCAAACTATTGAAAAGCACTTTGAGACAGATCACTAAATATTTGTAAAGTGCTGCACAAGAATTGAGTTATAATAACTATCATTTCTGAGAATGCACAAACCTTTGGACTGTCGAAGATGAGGTAAAAACTGTTGGGTGACACGAATCATGCCGAGGAGGTTGACATCTAAGACCTCTTGATACATTGCAACAGACAGCCATTCCACCTCCCCAAAGTAGGCAATGCCAGCATTGTTGATGACACCCCAGAGAACTGGAAAAGTAGAGACATTAGTGGTTAGATTCTGCTGGGATGGTCTCAGTGCAGTAGGAGGGTTACACCAAAATTCTTCTTGCAACAATATTTTTAATTAATGTTCTTTTTGTTCAATTTTGTTGGTATTAAAGACACAATTTTAGATGACATTGGTGGTATAATGTACATGTATACACTGACCAATGAGGTACAGTAGAACTGTGCAAAACCATTATTTACTAAACATTTAAACAATCCTATGGATATGTATGTTTGTTTATGGCTTCAACTGAAATTTGTTAGGAAGACATCATATTTAAATGACTTTCATTTCTTCCAACTAATAGATAATTTTTACCATACTGTATGTGTATTCAAACAGGCTTCAATCATTTTACTACTGTTCAGCAGCTCTGTATATACTAGAACAAATGTACAGTATTATACTGTAAATGTGCATTGTACATACTGCAGGGAATAAGCAGTCACCCCTAATGTTTTGTGTAATATCAGCTATAGAAACAGAGGCATAGCCAAAGGGGGTGGGAGGGGACACATGCTCCCTAGAAAGTGGCTGCGCCCTCCGCGTGCCCACCAAATGAGATTTTGGGTATGAAACAAGTTATGCACAAACACACTGTTCACGCATATCTTGATATGAACACGAGGACCCACTGTCACTTTATCAGTCAAAAATGCAGCTATCTGTAAAATTGCACAGAATGTTCTCAAAACTGCAATAATGTGGCGATGAGTACTCTCCCTTCAATACAATTCCCACAATGATTATCTTTTAGTCAGAGTTTATGTTCAAAACTGTAAAAATTGCAATTTATCATTGTCTTTTTCAATGTGTATCCAACAAATATTAGGATAATTAAATAGCTTCACTCTCATAGGCTGCAGTCCAATTATTTTAAATACCAGTGCCTTCAAATTTGCAAGGGGGAACTTTGCTCTCCTGAACATTTGCCGAGGTGCAGCCAAGCACCACAACAGGGATCATAAAGTGGTGATACCTCTGAATGGAGTATAATATGAACTTTTCACGGATAACACCTGTACCATGAGTTTGCGGTCACTTCAAATGTGCACCAGAGCACCAGGGATGATCTTACCAGGCACTAGCCACCCTTTTTCATTTATTGCCGAAGAAAAGGCAGGAAATATATCTGTCATAATTGTAATTTTAAGGCACCCAAAACCCATTGAACCACATTCAAGGGATTCTTTTGCCAAATTTTCCTGGCTAGCCCCTGATCCGCAGCCATAGATGCACCTTCGATGCTCTAATGTGAAGGCTCCCCCTCAGTGGCATACCTGGAAGGTAGTTGTCTCAACATTAATTCCTATTGGGCACCATGAGTGGATTTATTTTCAAATCCCCATGCAAACCTTGATATGACCTGTCATCCCCAATCCTCCCCTCCCCTCCTCCTTGAATCAGTACATTGTTAAAGTGCAAATTGTAATTCCTACGTATTTCAGTGGCCTGTTTAGTATACATTCAGTTCCATATATTTTGGAGATATTGTAGTCAAATGCTTCATTCTAACGGTCACTATTTATATATACCCCAGAGCCTCCAGGGGCTTTTCCCCCCGGCCCCCAATGGAGCACTGTCCCTGGACCAGTGGCCCTACAGTGGGCCCTGGGCCCAATGCCTATAGGGGAGTGCTGCACTTCACTATGACACCTCCAGTGTGGCTCAGTCCTTCATTTTGGTGTGCCCCTCCAGAGGAATGCTTTCCCCCCATTTTGAAGTCTGGTGACGCCACTGTATGGAGGTGTTTCATGTGACATCACACCTTTAGGATTGCCTTTTTCTGCCGGTCACAGCACATGTGCAGTACAGTATTTACAGTGCACAAGAATGGCATAAGTTTGGTTCCTACTGTGACACAATGAACGCTTGACAGGCAATGTCTAGCAACTAAAAAGATGCATGCCCATGTGACATCCTTGAAATACATATCTTGCAAATCTCCTCCAATGCCCCTTACAAGTGTCTATTATGATGTTTCCTTACACACTAAATGTGAAAGTCAAACCAAGGAAGAATTCTGCAGGAATTTAACAATTCAGTTTTAAAAATACAATCACATGATTAAAAAGAGCCATTCATAAATTAGAATATCCAGGGGGTACACTTATTCCAGTAAGGGTAACTTCATTTTCCCTTTAAGTGCTGGGGCTGGAACACATTCATATTAACACAGAAACCGTGGTGGAAAAAAATTTCACAGCTAACGAATGGCTGAACCAATGTAAACATTTTGGAAACTTTGCTCTGATTTCTCAGTCAACTGTTTGATAAACAGACATTAGAGCCTCACCACAGGACTGCCAAGTTAGGAGCAGACAGTTATATGATATTGCGATGCACTGAACTACACGTATCTTTGTACAGTATGTACAGTACACCTTAATATACTGTACACAGCTTTTCAAACAGTACACATTGGTTTATCATCAAAGTGTACACACTGTACCAACAGTGACATGCATTATATTTTCATGAAATTGAATATGCAGACTACCACTGATGACCAGACATCAAGGCTGTTGTTTGTTGTTTGTTTAGTTAACAACAGATTCAGGCTACTCTCTGAAATCACTGGCAGGCAATCCCAAGCTGTACATGACTATTAAAGTGAACTCAAGAGCGGTGACTGCTTTTGTCTGCACCCATGCAGTGTTATCAATCAACTGTGCAGTATTTATAAGCTGAACTGATCTTGGCGGTAAAGGTGGACAACTTACACACCCTAAATCTGAGTTGCAATTCACGGTTGTTACTCAAGGAACAACTGCAAACTGATTAGAATTACAACACCACTATACTGTTGACAATGATAAACAAACAGTGTACTATATATTTTTTTTAAAAATCTTACTAGAGTTAGAGTTAGATGAGGTTTTACGGCTCAGTTTCTAACTAATCACTGGTTTAAGTCAGGCCGGCCACTGCCTTTTTTCCAGTTGTGGCTCACTTAAATCTTACTACAAGAAGCTTTGATATTTACTGTATGTGGTATGTACAACTGATATACTGTAAAGCTACCACAGTATGATGAATTACAACTTTCTACATGCTCCACAACACATCAGAGCATGAAATTCACACAACATGAAAGTTTTTTGCAGCGAAACTTATTCAGGAAAGAAATTTTAGAGTTTCTACAATCAATACTAACTGGTAAAAGTTGTGAATCTTTCTATCATCACAGCACAGGGTGACTAGTTTGCATTGCGTATGACATCATTGGTAATGATGTCACTGGGAATCACAACTCTATGTCGAGTTGTAAATTTTAGGACAGTGACACCAGTGAGTTCAGTATTCCAAACCTGCCAGTGGAGTTGCCCAAGACTGCTTACTAGTAAAGAACTATAACTAGTGACATAGCCACTGTAAAGTATGTGTAGCATGTGTTGATAGAATATGCCAAATGGGGCAGTTCTTGAAATATAATGCCTTTATATGGTGACAGAGTTTAATGCCATGTTTCTCTTTTTGAGCATTGCATAGAACAAGAAGGCTCCCCAAAAAAGAGCTGTTTGCATGATCCACCCCAATCCCCCTCCCCTTCACCCAGTAGCAATGCTATTGACTGATTTAATGTTTTTCATACTGTACCATCTCCTGTTTGGTTAAGAATGCCATCCACTAATTTTCTTGCTTCTTCCACTTCTTCTTGTTTGGTCACATCGAGTTGAATTATATGTAATTTATTGGAGCAAGAAGATTTTAATGACTCCAAGGATGGGTTGCTAGCCTGTAGAAAGAACATCCACAGAAAATATTCATGAGTTAAATCTTGAGAATACCCAAAGTTTGAACAAAAAAAGCTAATCAGCGGGCTGTACTCTCTCTTTTGGAAAAAAAAAACGTGAGGGTATTTTATAAGTGTAGGGGTCATTTCTTACAGTATAAGACAGTTATTTAAATTCTTGGTTAATACAACAGAAGCTGGGATAGTCTGTACAAGAACATTTGCTCCACAGCATTCTAGGTGTTGCACTCATCCATGATTATCACATTGGGAGGTGCAACTGAGGCATTAATGCATTGGTTCCCAACCTTTTCCAGCTCATCACCCTCTTTCACCATATGGGGTTGGGCAAATGCCCCTCTTTCATGTCCATGACAAAGGACTACTATAAACAAAACAAAAAAAGGTGAAGAACATGTTGAAATAAAGGTATACATACAGCCTTTGCAGGTGCGGGCCTGGCCCAGGGTAGTACAAACAGGAAAAAAAAAAACGTACAGGGCTTCCTTTTGTGGTGGCAAATCCTAGACCTGTCATTAAGGTAAAAGGAAAATACTTCCGTATCTTTTTAAGTTTAGTATCTCATTATTTGCCCTCTGCTGCCCCCTTGGCTCTTATCATCCCCCCCATTGCAAATTCACCCCAGGGGACAATACTGCCCCCCTTGGGAAGCACTGCTTCCTGCATGTCAAGAACACTAATATGACCAAGAATTCATGACCTAATAATGGAAATTGAAATTCATGACTACAGTATGTGCTTTTAGAATAATCTGGAATGAAAATTTGCATTGAATGAGTTCAAAGGAAGTTTGACACGACTCCTTCCACATTTCCATGCCTTCTTTCCCTTTTTAAAAAATTCTGAGACTTAACTAGTTGAAAGAAGGTAAATTTACATTTAAACAATTTTCCAGGCTGCAGGAACTCTGAACAATGGCTCAGCTTCCTCCTGACGAATGCATAAAGGCAATAGAAAGCAATTCAAATAGGCATCATGAGCATGTCCCAGTAAATATTTCCCCCTGTGGGCTGGGGGTTTTAGAATATGCCCACGGTATTCCCCGCGGGAGGACTTGAAAAGAATTTATCTAGTTGACACCATATAACACATTCGTGTTGGTGTGTCGTTAAATATTATCTAACTAACTAACTAACCCAGTAAATATTAGCTCAACATCAGTTACTGTGCTTAAACATCATTCTTGGAACACCTACTGAACAATGTGAACATACAACTATAAAACATCACACACACTCAGGGTTGCCATGTCTAACTTTCCCAAATAGAGGACATGACAGGCTTTGGCCATACCTGGTTACATCTACACACCAGCCTTTTGTACACAGATAATTTCAGTTTATATCAACAGGGCTACACAATGTAGGTGTTACTGTAGGCTGAAGCTAATAAAGCTGACTGCCTACAGTAGGTGGGATTAGATGTCTGTGAATGTGACTGAGGAAAACGGCAATTTTGGGGTGCACCCACAGATTTTGTCGACACGGTAATATGGTATATGATAGGAATGACTTTATTCATTAATTTTGTCCATTCATTATTTGTTAGATTTTTCATTGTGACCTCACAGACCTTTGAAAAGCAAGGCTTATCAATGTCTGACTTTTCATTGTAAACTAAACCCAGCCTAAGTGTGGCTTTAAGCCTTTAACTCCCGGGCTGGTGGGATTTATAATCATTGAAACCTGTGTTAACCATGTTACCAAACTACAGAATCAGTCATGAAGAAAACTAGCCCGATGCTCTCCATATAGCGCCTTCATGGTTAACTAAGTCAAGTGTTAATAATGCTCACATGTCCAACTGACCACAATGCTCATTGATTGACAACACTGAGATAACAACACAAATCTTCCTTATGTAGTCACTGTATAGCTTCCTGGAGAAAACCTTCTGGTACCTTATCTGCAATTTCGTGGTCCACTGGGCCAGGAGGTGTTATCTTAATGCGCAGTTAATGAAGTAGAAATACCCTGAAAAAGGCCCAGAAATCAGGGTTTTTGGAGGGAACTCGGGGAAGTTTGCCTAATGGCAGGTCTGTACTGTACAGTGAAGCAGCCTCTTGAAGTTCAGTCTCTGATGCATTTAACATGGCATGCAAGCCCACAGCCAATTAAGGGGGCAGGGGGACATTGCTCCCTAGAAAGTTCCCATTACCAGAGCTTGAAATAAGCGGCAGCACCGACAGCCATGGCTGTCCGGCCTTACTGATGGCTGTGGTGCCCCTCATGCAGTCAATGTCCTATGAATATAACATAGACTGACAGCCAATTTCCTCATTTTGGATCTGCCCTTTTTCACGCATATGTCGAGCCCTGCATTACCATTGCCTTAATATCTTTAAACACACCTCTTCCCCCCCCCCCCTGAAAAGTATGTATCTTGTCCCCTGGAAGTTGTCACCTGCTTAAACCCTTTACTACTTTACTGCCTAGGGCAGGGGTGGAGAATGTTTGTCCTTTGAAGGGTCGTATTGATGGTCAAAATACTGTACAACTCACGGGCCAACTGTGCTGCAGGTGCCAAGGGACCAGACTGTAAATTTTTTTCGTGAGCGGGGAATGAAGACAAGGAGTGAAAAAATGCGTGGGAAAAACCCGTATACCAACCTTTCAGTGCGCGGACTGCACAAGCCTACCAATGCATATCATACGTATCTCATTAGATAAGAATGGCTGCACTTATGTATGCCGCACATTGCCACACAGGCCTTCTCATATACATGCACATACACTATGCATATAGTGTACATGTATATGTATGTAATGCTGTGAACGCCTGTGCGGCATACGTGTGGCCGTTCTCTGCATACACGGTACATGATGGATGTTGTACTGTATGTACATGAATAGAGTATAATGCTGAGAACTCCTGTGGTATGCCGTACCAGTACCATACGTAGGCTACATACATCCAGCTGTCGTTTGCACGATAGTGACGCACGATTGCGCGGGGAACAACTTAAAATCGGTAAAAAATGTGCAGATTTTACTAAAAAACTACTAAAGTGCGTGGACGGAAAAACAACAGTTTGGCCTGTGCGGGGAACTTAATTTACAGTCTGGCCAAGGGAACCCGAAGCCCATCTCGTACAATGTGCCCCTAAAACTGCAACGTAAAACCTCATCTAACTCTGTATACTATTGGCATAGCAAGTACAGTACTACAAGGGAAGCCCCAACTGTCTTAATTGGTACTACACTAGTACTTTTATTAGAGGATTTAATTACCTACTAAGGCCTTTATATCAGGAAAATGGTGAGAAAGATAAGTAGAGGGTAAATAACCTATTACTAATTATCAGGCCTAGGCCTATGTGTTTCTAAAATTAAATTTATAAATTGTCCTGTGGGCTGGATCAAATTGTCTTGCAGGTTGTATATGGCCCACAGGCTGGAGGTTCCCCACCCCTGGTCTAAAGTTGAGTAGGCCTACAGGCCTAAAAGCCATATGGTTCCCATGTGAGTGACCAAAGTTCTGTTTCTAAAGGCTACCAATATTTGGAAGTTTGAAATGTCCTTAGTGTCCCTTGACCAGTTGATCCTAGGCTATACAGCAGGCCTGTCTTATGTTAGCAATGTAACTTACTTGGGTCCTACGTTAGGGCTACTAGGGTAGGACTGTATCATGCAGTGCTATAGGCTCCAGGTTTGAGGCTAAATCATAAATGGGCACTGCCTCTGAATAACATGTCTTAATGCATACTATGTTACAAATTACAAGTTTACAGTATAACTTTAGCCAATACCTTCAAACAGCCTGCAAACACGCGGAACCCTAAACTGTCAAGTCTCTTTGCTAGTTCATTGCCAATTCCAGTATCACAACCAGTGATGAGGACCGCCTTCTTAGTTAAATCTTTAATTCGTGGTTGAGGTAGAAGGTAGAGTGCATATTGAATTCCAAGTACTGTTACAAATAGAAAAGTTGAGTTTACGCAGCAATACCATACGAAATTCACAAATAGAGTGACTATGGCATAAACTTGCATACATCTTAGAAGGAACCAAAGTATTGTCCAAAGCGCTATCATGCTGTCAGATTTTCCCGGCGCGGCCTCTCGCTGTTTTATTAATTTACAACTATACTACAATTACGTTCCAAGGTAACAACTTACATACACAGCTCAGATGCAAGTACACCGGATCGAGATTTCCCCTCTTTGAAATAACAAACTAACTTGTTAGACGAGTGTTTCTACAAACCAATCAGAAAATTCCTGAAAGAGAGTCTAATGTTTTCTGATCTCCGGAAGTTAGACGATTATTTCCTAAAATTTGCTAGAATACTTTTTCCAGGATATTTGTCTTCGTTTTCTTAAAGTATCCAAGGGCAAACAAAAATAAAAAGTATACACTACGTAAAAGTGCTTTACAGTAGTTGAGTCCAGTTCCCGCCTTCCGAGTACGAGTCCGAGACACTGATATTCGAGTCCAAGTCCGAGTCACAAGCCCCTCTTATGGAAAATAAAAAGCACAACGGCGGCCGCCCATTTTTGTTGGACATGGTGACTGGAATTTTAGGGGGAGCGAATTGGAGGTACGGCGTCATTTCTCAGGTTCCGACTATGGCTGATCCCTATTTTGACCGATTCACACGCATGCTATCTTACTACACATGATTGTGTTTGCCACGCCTTGACTTGTTTGTCAAAATCCGCTTTGTTTGTTCGACATAAATGGAGGGCCGTCGACCATAAACTGTTAGAATCCAATCACGTTCCCTTTTTTCACTAACGAACTTATGATTGTCTTTTCCCAATTTTGAGGTTGGAATATGAGAGACCATGCTCCATTCGCAAATTCGAGGCCACCTTTAGGCCTTTCTAACCCCACATGACATGAAAATCCTTTTAGTCCAAATTCTTGTAGAAGTTGACCACAGTTAATCAGGCTTGCATCATAACAAGGTAACAGAAATCCAGCTCTATCAGCACAATGTGCGCTCAAGCGAATAATGACTTTTGGTGCTTAATAAGGAGTTCCAGTGGCTACTAGGGCTTGGCCGGATCATATGTCCGGATTGAGCATGGTTGGGAAGATACAACTGGCTGGACTAAAGCCACAGAATGTGAAAGTTACTGACCATCACTAATAAGACTTTCCCGGGCTGTGGGGGACTACTCGGGATTGTAGGCTTATGGGCATTTTCATGGCACGCAACTTGATTTTGACACGTTTTCGTGGAATTTTGAACATACAAAATGCCCACATCGGAGAGGGACTCTCAGCTCGGCCCATGCGTCAAACGACTGCGACCACTGCAGAAAGCGTTAGCCGGGGAACGGCGAACTAACCACTGAACTTGTCAAGTTTCGACCAGTATAATTGCTGTTCTTATGCTGAGAAATAAATATTCATTTCACTGGCGTATGAAGCGGGGGGAGGGGGGCTGAGGGGGGCTTAGCCCCCAGTCAAAAATGTGGGGGTCTGAAGTATATGCTTCCGCCCCCCAAGATCCAAGTGCAAAAACCCCTTATTTGTCTCTTCTGTATAAGAAATGTCAAAATTTTGCAGTAATTTTCCTTAAAGTTTGCACCAAATTGCATCTGAGGACCCTCAAATACCCAAAAATTTTCCAGAGGGGAGGGGGCACCCCTTAGACCCCTCCCTCAGGACGCTGATCTATGATTCATTATCATTCAAATATCATTGGAATGGAAATCTGGCTATCCGTAGGTCCGTGAACGAGGATTAAAACCTATGTTGCGGGGCGGGGGGTTCATGCCGGTCAAAGGGGAACATGGTATGGAAACATTGCAAGATCAGTACATAATTTTGTGTATACCATCATATAATGATTGCTCAAAATATGATAGCCTACACTTTGCAAACTCTGGGTGACTTACTGAATCTTAAGCCATGTGATGCCATATGAGACACCAGTTTGTCCGTTTACCAGGGCCTTCGCCGCTGGGCAATACAGGTATTGCCCTGTATTTGCCATCTTGATCAGATACTACAGCGCAACTTGATCCCTAAGTAACAGGCACCCTGGTTTCCAGGATTCACGCCGTACCAACACAGCCCTTCATCAAGCCTTGATTATGGCTACCGTCATTCTAGATACTCCCATATAGCTGCTGGTATCATTCGACAGAACAATCCTTACAATAATTCTTTTCTTTGTCGTCTGTTCAATACTCAGTTTTCAGAACAAGATAATTAAAATGGAAAATCATGCGAATTACAAGGCCTTATAGAAGTGTCTTTTCCGGCTATATGGGATGTGTTTTTACCCAAATTTTCTGGTTTGCTACTCATAGGCAGTGGAAGATGGGGAACGGGGGGAGGACACGTCCCTCCCTAAAATTTTCATTGTCCCTCCATAAATAAATTCTTAAGGAGAAAAATGAGGAGTTATAAACTAAGCAAAAATCAGCAATCAACAAGTATAACCATAATCAATGACAAACTAAATGACCAAATGCTGTTCTGTCAGTTCATTAACCCCTCGATTTTTCTCTGAAAGATGTTAAGACTGGCCTACAGTGCACATCACCAACAAAATTTTACTTAGAAATATAGTGGTTGGAATCATTACAATTCGGTCATTCAATGGCAGTTTTGATACAATGTAAATCCTACAGTAATACCATGATTACACTGCCTGGACGTACCCCCAAGATAATGACAGGGCTGCCAAGTCTCGTGCATTTTGGGTCATTTTCACTTTCTCACTGAGTCCACGCAAAACAAGAAATTAGGCAGAGGGGAACATCCACGTGATAAAACGTACATTTACGCTGAGTCGTTGCGGCATCAAGAAGAACTAAAATATGCGTCACAAATTTCTCAAGGAAGTCCCTCAATATTAACCAAGTTTGTACATGACTACTAAAGATCTGATTTGACGCCTTGAACAGGATGCATTGTAGTAAGGCACTGCACTTATGACAACTGTCTTCTGTTAAAGGTCGTGTGACATGAAAATAACATAGTTGGATATTTGATGTAAAAAGCATTAAAAATCCAGAAAATAGCTGCAATTTCTATTAAAATCCATCAAATATTGACCATTTTACAGGGAAATTTCTATTTCACACTTGTATCATGAATAAACATGTGCTAAATATGCAAATATGTGACATCGAAAGAGGGACATACCAGATATGGCACATGTTAGCCTTTGTTTTTTCAACCTTAATTTCAAGGACACTGGTAGCATTGTTCTTTCCTGAGGGGTTTATTATAAAACTAAAATTTTTTCCTTGAAAAATATTGATATCACTCACCAAACTATAATCTATATGATCAGTAATTAAGAGATAATTTATATAGGGTTAACAAAAGAAATCATAACACTGTGCAATACTCCACATCACTATTTTTGCATAGGCAATTAGTTTCTTCAGAAACCATCAAACTTTGAAGACGTATATTTTGAGAACGGTAAAAGATATTGAAATAATCCCAACGGATCTTTGACTGGAGGACTTAATTCTTTAAGTGACAAGTGAAACAGTTCTTTTTGGTGGCATGTCACACGACCTTTAATAACTTGTGGAAAAATTAATGTGTTGAGAGTTGAGACATGAAATTATATGAAGCAGAAAATGCAAAAATGAGACATGGGAAGTGCTATTTCCGGTGATCTGGGAGTTCTATTTTGTGAAAAATTTTCTTGTACGCTCCGCGCCAACCGATGGTGGCCCTCCGCTTAGATGGTATAGCGCCATCCATGGGCGTGGATCATGGGGGGAGGGGACGCTCCCCCTCACTTTTTTGGAAAGGGGGCATCTTCAAAAAGTCCTCCTCACTTTTTCAAAAATGATGAAAACCAAAAATTGTGAGAAGATAACTCACTTAGATTACAAATTGGCACTACATTTTAAAAGCAAAATTTTGCCAAAATATTGCACCATTTGCAATCTAGACACCCTCCAATTTCCAATTTTTTAAGGAAAGGGAGACAATACCACCCCCTTCCATGTTCGTGGTCTTTACTCATTGTTCGAAATAAAAGACAGCATCTTAAACCGATTTAAAAATTGCTAACGCCGAAGTCAAAAATGTCCGTGATACCCTTGTATAGTTTGCCGTCGGTTCTGTGCTACAAAATTCCACTTCGCACTATTTACCGTACTAAAACTCCTAAAACTAGCTCGTGCTAGTTAAATTACATTTGTGACACCCCAGTGAAAACCAAAAGTCGGTCTCTGAACGCCAAAAAGTCGGTCTCAAATCCAGTTCAGAATGCTTTTGTAACAGTATACCAGACATGAACAACATTTGAAGTGAAAAGATTACCTGAATTTTCTACTGAGTTTCCGAAGTTTTGATCGAATGCCCGAAAAATGTGCAAAAATTTTCACGCGCTTCGTGCGCATGAAGTGGTTTAGTGATCCTTTTATGCACCTGCAGGGGCGTCAATCCGTATTCAAATGTGGGGGGGGGGTGGGGGGGGGATGGGGGACTTAAATGACTTAGCACAAACCAATCCCTTTGGTTTTGAAGAGGGAGTATCTTCCCCCTTCCCCCCCCCCCTTATGACGACTGACGCCCTATTCTAATAACAGGCCCGTAGCCAGGAATTCTGAAATAGGGGGCACCGACACCTCATAGAGGGGCACCGAATAAGATTATGTTTGTTGTCAGTAGTACCACAACATGATTACAGTTTGACGGAACTACAGGGGATTATATCTCAAGCTTACCACACACAGCTTAAAGGTATCGGTTTTACGTGTGCACATACGCGCGCCGAAGCGCCCGAAAATTTCACTCTTCAGACGGAAATTTTTCCCTCCGCAGAAATTCTCTACAAGTGAAGGGAACAACGCTATGATCACGATATATCTTCAGCTCAGCAAGCGCAGGTGAAGCCGGTTAAGTACTTTGCGAAAGGCGAGACGGGACCAGGGGCTGCCATTAGGCAGGCTTGGTGTGATCCAGTATGATTTTGTTAGGACCCAGAGGGAAATTCCCCGAATATGTGGCGAATTAACAATATGGGAACACTAGCATGGAGCTTTGAGCAGGACTTTAAATGACAGTGAGAGCACACCAATGTCTTCACAGTTCACACTTCGGATGGTCATTATCGTATTTCTACTCTGAAAGAAATTTTACATGAAAAAAAAAAAAACAAGAGAAAAAGTAAATTTTGGACTAAATTTTTGGTACGTGGTAAATTTAGCTCCAAACCGTATAGTCGTCGGGGAGCGAATGTTACTCAAGGTACTAGATTACTACATGAGAGCCCCTTGATGTCGGGGATCTAACTTTGAGACTTCACCTAGCTTTGGCTGGAAGAGTTCACTTGAATTTTTGTACTATTATTTGATATTACTTCGCTTCTGAGAATTGCGCGCGAAGCGCGCCGAAATTTTGCAGGAAAATTATTTACCACGGTAAAACCTGCATACAGACTCAGCAAGGGGTGGTGGAAAGATAAGCCCGACGAAGGGACCAAGCTCCCCTATGAGGTCCAGCAACCCGAAGCCCCGTCAGAAGCAATGGGTTACAGATTGGATAACGAACGCAAAATTTTGGGCGAGCGGCGAAAAATTTGGGGTTCTGTTGAAGAAAAATTGAAAATATTTGGTTCTTATTAAGGAAAGTTAGAAAATGTGGGTTTCTATGGAAGAATCTGCCCTCTTCGTCCTAGACAGTTCGTTCCAATTCTCCCGACTCAGTTACTCCTTCCAAAACTGTGTTGAGCCCCTCCTTGTGCAGACACAAACCTAGTTTATTGCTTAAGGGCATATCCTGTTGGACGTTCAAGGCCATAATATGTAACCAGAACATTCTCTGCGCATGCTGTGTGTTGTGAGCTTTGATGTTAATCAAAGAGCATTCACCTATGACCAATTGAGAATTTTGCTTTCTCCCAACCAAAATGTATTTGGGGTGATGAGTGTCTGTCTTTAAGAACAAAACCAAGACGCCGGGCGACTGGTCGCGAGGGGATGCCCCCTTCCACCACCCCTGGACATTGAGACACTTTACGTTTCTTACAAAATGATTATCATGATGTTATGTCTGAATTAAGAATCTTCCCGATCGTAAGGGAAAGAGGATGGAACTTTTTATGGATTCAGTTTTGTGTTTTTCCGGGAATCACACCTACACGAAAGAACAATAGCCTAATTGTGGAACCTGTACATTTATAAATTAAGCCAACATATCTGAAACGGGTGTTAAAGCTATATGTAACTAAAGATGAAAGCGCGCGTAGCGCGCGAAAATTTTTGTGATTTTAGAACAAAAATGTTACAGAGAACAAAATACGTTCATTATTAAACTCCTTTTGGGATCATTTTTGGTTACAAATCGCTTGGTGTCATACCAGGGCCACCGTTTACATGTACTAAAATTTTATTTTCGATCGATTTTCCGTATGGGGGGCACAGTGGTCCGCACGGGGCACGGCCCCCTCGTGCCCCGGCCTGGCTACGGGCCTGTCTAATAAGAATTATCATTTCAAAGTTAACATGACCATCATTGAGATCTGCCAGGTGAAATACATTTTACCATGTCCCAAAATAGCTGAAACCACGCTTCGCAGCGTGGGTCATTGTCGGAGATCATGGACCCGACCAGGCCCGTGCTAGGGTGACAAGTTTTGGGGTGTGAAGGTGACCGTCCCAAATTCCGACTGGCTGGATGTTTTCTCCAACTGAGTGGAGACGTGTAAATTGCACTTTGATTTATGAACGCTCTGCGTTTTGTATACAGCAGTGGGGGATCCTTCCTTTGTAACTACATAAATGTGTCGTCCTGGGGGAGGGGTCTAAGGGGAGGGGTACCCCTCCCCTTTGAGAAATTTTTCTTAATTTAAGGCTGCTTAGATGCAAAACGGTGCAATCTTTGGGATATTTTTGGAGCTGATCGTAGTATAGCAAAGTTGTGAAGGACTAGCAAGGGCCTTTTCGGAATGCTTTTAAGTCGTAAGTGTATTAACACTTATTTTTGAAAAATAATGTGTCCGTACATGCAATTTGGTGCCAAATATGCTACCTTTTGAAGTAAAATTTGTGTTAAAAATTTTTCGTATTTTTAGGAACTAAAAAATAGGCATCAGTGAGGGGGCATTAAAAATTTACGTATTTTTAGGAACTTAAAAAAAAATCGGAATAAGTGAGGGGGGCATGGCCGAATGGCCCTCCCCTCTGCGTACGCCACTGATTGAATGATCCCATATTGATGAGAGGCCCCTTCAGATGTTTGGAGATGTATGTCTGTTTTCGGAGAGTGTTGGGATCAGAATAGTTCCATGTATTTACCTTTTCAATGGTCATGAGAAGGAGTGCAAACCGTGACGCATGCGCGCGAAGCGCGCCGAAATTTTGTCATTAAATAAGATTTCCCTGACGAAATCTGCATTCAGAATCTGCATCGAGACACTTAACAATTGCCCAACAAACTTACATACCACTCAAAAAGCCAGTCAAATAGAGCCACGGCAGTACTTTTTTACGAAAATGTGGGGGGACATTTGATATTGTGTCCCCCACCCATCGAAATGTGGGGGGACTTGTCCCCCCGTCCCCCCAGGATTGACGCCCATGTGCACCTGAACTGCAACGAATTTCGGGCAACTTTTTGAGATTCGGGCAAAAAGTTCTCTACCCCCAATTCGGAAGAGTCCTGTACGCCTGTAATTATTGCAACCGCCCTGTAAATTGTAATCCTCTAGGAAATTCGGATCGTCCTACTATGTCAATGGGAGTCGGTCTCCAAGAAATGTAGTTGGTCCCAAAATAGTTTACACCCCTCGCGAATTGATGTATATACGCCCCTGATTCGACTACCATGCAAATAGAAGGTGTACCACAATGGAGTAATTGAAAGATTGCTACCAGTATCACCTCTATCATACTTTCGAAAAAACCTCTGACATACATAGTCCTGATCGCTTCCATATCCACATTTTATTAGAAATGAGTAAGTATGCTAATGGTATATGTAGACTGTAGTCTAACAATTTACTATTTACTTACTTCAAACAGTGTGGTCTTGACTTACTCAAAGAACTGAGTAAAAGTTCACTTAAACAAGCGAGATGAAAAAACTTCCTAAAAAAGTAGGAATTCTTGTTGATACATTCAATTCAAATGTAGCACCATTTTGCATCTAGCTCCCTTTACGTGAGCAATAATTTTCCAAAGGGGGAGGGAAAAGCCCCTCCCTCAGGACAGTGATTTGCAAATGGTGAAAAGTCCCCCCAACTTTGAAGATGGATCCAAGCCCTTGGTGCCATCAATCACAGGTCGAAGAACTTCGCCCCCCCCCCCTTTCAGAAATCCTAGATCCACCCCTGGCCTATCAAAAACATCCGCTTTAGCACTGAAGATGAAATCCTCGTCTTGGGAAAGTTTAGAAGCACCTTGAACTAGCTAAATGTGGTAACACTGTCTGTATCACGTTTTTTCCTTTTCTTTTTTGCCTTCAGAACTATATACAGCCACATGATTCGACAAATGAGTTACTGAAAATTGCAACTAATTCTTTGGATTTTAGAGAATTTTAACCAATAAGACCCCGTCAATGGTAAGGTTTAGTCCCACTGCTCCCTCTGATTTTATCGTTTCTAACACTGGTGCCCGCACGCAGGCAGGGGCGTATCCGGCCAGGCTTGTATTTATGCGCACGGCGGGCGCGTTTTTTTTTCTCGCACGAGGTTATGGGCAAATCATGCCAATGGACCAATCAGCTTCTTGGAAATAGGCCACACCTCTAGTTCCAAAATGACAGCTTTCCGACCCTTTTATTGTAATTCTAACACCGGATTATGAAAGAACAGGCCAAATAACCATTGACCACGCACACCTAATCCTAAACCTAACTCTAACCATGCTTTAGAAACAAATTTAAAAAAGTTTTGAAAATCAATTTTGCCCATAACCTCGTGGGAAAAAAGAGGTGGGCAAAATATGCCCCGATACTATTTAAGCGGAGCGCCACCATAAGTTGGCGCGGAGCGTACCGAGAAAACTTTGACAAAAAAAAATACGTCCCAGATTGGCAAGAAATCGCACTTCCTAGGTATTTTAAGTTGCATTTAAAAATTCCAAATTTTGATTTTGATGTCTGATGTTTAAGAAATTTTCAAGTGAGGAAATTTTATACTATAAATAACATTTGTGAGAGCATAGGCGGGATTACGGGGGGGGGGGGGGTAAGTGGGGGCACTTCCCCCCACACACTTTTTTCCAGAGCTTAAAACTAAAAAAAAGAGCGAAAGTAAGCGACACTAGAGAAATTACAAGAGAATTTTCAATAGCCTATTATGATTAAATTTGGCAGTGTTTAAAGAAGGAAAATATTATATCAAAAACCATAAAATTGCTAGGAAAATTTTTCTCGGCGCGCTTCGGGTGCACCTCCAGAGAAAACTGACTAAACGGTTGTGACCTTGAGGTTCTCTCAAGAAAACCTGGAAATCACATCTCAAACCTGGAGGTTTTAAAGAAGTCTCATACGTTATTATGAAAAAAATGTTTTCTTAGCTAGGAAGTTGTTCGATTGTTTTGTTCACCCTCTTTATAAAGTTAAGATGCCATCTGCAAAACCGACTTTTTGAAAAAAAAAAACAAATGGTCGCTTTTCCATTGTTGTTACAAGTCAAATCACTGACTCGAACTCGAGTCGACTCGAGTCGCACATTTGATTTGACTGGACTTGGTCATCAGCCAGAATGACTTAACACTATCGAGTCTGGAACCCTAAATGACTTGACTTGACTCGAGTCACCACTTAAAATGACTTGACTTGACTCGGACATAGTATGACTCGAGTCCACTTGAAGGCTCGAGTCAGGGAAAATACTCGAGTCTCCTGCTGCGACTCGAGTCCGTTGACGACTCTGTGTAATCAATACCAGCACTGCATGGCTATAGTACAGTTGTCACTTGACAAACGGGCCGCGCCAGGCAGTTCGACAAATCCGCACTCACTGCTGCGGCGGAAACATGTCATATCAGACTATGTACACATCATGCCAGGCATGGACCATTATCATCACCAATCTCAGCGGCTTCGATCGAAAAACAACATGTTGCACAGACATCTGGATGATTCTTGGTGTGGTTCAGGGACTTTCGTTGTACGAGATTTTTAACATGAGTTGGTTCATTTTTTCCTCCCTAGGCTATAATAATTTTGTTGCCTCTGCGTAAAGCAGTACTCAATAATATTGCGTGGAGTACAGGACTGGTTTAGTCCTCAGTGAAGGCACGTGTGTACCCGGTCGCCGATAGCTCCCTATACATGGTCCTCATCTACCTGAATCCGGGGTGCTGGTCGAGATTGAATTCTTTTTCTTATAGCAAAGCTATTACCTATAAGTCCTTATTTACTGATATAACTTTTCCTTTTCAAATCTTTAATTAGCAGTGCAGTTGTTTTTGAAAACTTTAAAAAATAATAAAAATAATAATAAAAAAAAAATAACGAAGGGAGGCGAGACGAGAAACTATATGAGAATTTCAATAGCCCATTATGATTAAACTTTGCAATGTTCAATGAAGGAAAACATTAATATCAAATACCATAATGCTAAGGAGAGTTTTCTCTGCGCTCTTCGGGCGCACCCCCCAAAGAAAACCGACTTCCACATTTGAAAATTTTGTCTGACACCGTAAAATTTCTTTCAAAGCATGCCGGCCTCTCCTGCGCGCCACACTATTGTGACCTGAAGCTCTGACATAAGAGCCACTGAAAGTACTGTACGTCATTCAATGCACCCTGGTCCTGCAAAAAGAAAAAAAATCCCAAACTCTAACCATGTATAGGGAATCGCAATTCTCGATAATTTTTCGGCGTGCTTTCCATGAGCCTGATGTAAATTGACGTCTCATTAGTACTGCTGTACGGCTGTGCGTAGGAAAACTTTGGTGGAATTGGCTCGTTATCATTTCCTGTATAGGACAGCTTGAGTAAATAACTATTTCCAAAACCCTCGCTACACCTCTTGCTGTCCACTTTCTCGACCAACTACTACCATCCACAGCAAATTGACTGACGGTTACCATCGTAAATTTACGATTTTCACAAGAAACCAATTTCATTAGCATTTCAAATTACACGTGGGGGAGCAGACTTTGTTCAAGATATTGTCCAGAATTACAGCAAAAGAAAAAAAAATACTCGGGGCCCTCAGTCTCCAGCCTTCGGCGCTCGCGGTTAAAGGTTTCGCCTCCAACAATTTCCCAAGATGCAGCCTCCAATAAAAATAACTTCCCTGCATGGCATTTAACTGACTGCCTTTGGCCTTCGCCATGTCCATGTAAAAACTACACGTAAAACATTTCCCTGATTTTTTAAAACATAATTATACTCTATAACCTGATAACCTTCAAACTCGACACTACCTTATTTTCCAAACTAATAAAAAAATGTTGAGGGGATTGTCCCAGACCATCGACGAAAACGAAACATGAAAGAACCATTCAACAGGACATGGGTAGGGATTTTTTATGTAATGAACGGTACTGCATTTAAAACTATAAAGAAAAACAATAGGCTACAACTAAACGTCTCAATGTGTTTTCTTAATTCGGCGCGCTTCTCGCGCACCCGTTTTGAATATTGTTCCGGAATTCCAGGTTACTTCCTGTAGAACATCTTGCTTTTCAAAGCTTCGTTCAAACTCTACCATTATCACTGAAATTCTTGAATTTCCTATCGCCTTACGCAGCGGAGGGGAAGTTCTCCATCCCCAGAAATTTTCAAAGCAAAATGTTCACCATTGAACTGCGTAAATTTACCGACATTTTGCAGATTGTTCAGATGCAATTTGCAACCCCGAAAGTCATTTCCGGTACCGTAATATGGGACAGGCGCTTAGCGAAGGGGAGATGCAAGAGCCCTCTCCTTGAGGATACTTTTCTAAGCTTTTTTATTACTCATATCGCTAAAAAGTCTAAGAAATGCGATTTATTCAGCGCGCTTCGCGCGCATCCACTTTAAGTTCTACATTTCGTATTTATGAAATTATTGTTCCAAAGTCCCAGCCAGTCCCGCTTGGCAGCCCACACAGGTTTGCCCCCTCCACTTCCAGACATCAAATCCCGTCCTGGTCACTGTGGCCATCGTTTATGACGGAGAGAGTTTATTTCCGAGAGGTGCACAGTGCTACTGCTAGGTCCTTGACCTCTTCATTCGATTAAAGTGTATGTTACGCCATGGCTTCGCCATCTGTGGATCCTGGGGCGACGACATCTAACGTTAGGCCTTCTTGGCAAAGTGAAAGTGAGATTGTGCCACGGCCAGCAGATATACATTAACATTGCTTGCTTGAGTAGTCTAGCATTCGTATGGTGGGCGCAAGCTACGTGTGGTACCTTGGTAGGTGCAGCGCACTCATGGCAAATTGCATCTAAAGTTATGTGAAAACAATTTACCTGTGGCATACCATAGAAAAAAGATTGCAGTCAGCGACAGGTATACTTCAGAAGAGGCATAAGGAACCAGTTGTCTCCAGGTCTCACCAAAGAAGAAATAGCAGTTTTAAGTGTACTATGATTATGTGAAAGTCTGATTTGCGTTAGCCTGCTTGTAGACACCAACAACTGACTCGAGTTGACTCGACCAAAATGTCTAACTTGACTTGACTTGACTTGACTTGGCTTTTGTTTTGACTTGACTTGACAATGCGCTTGACTTGACTTGAAAATGTGCTTGACTTGACTTGACTTGCAAATGTGAAGAATGACTTGACTTGACTTGTGACTCGACCTAAGGGTGACTCGTTACAACACTGCTCTTTTCTGATAACGATACATCTGCGATTCAATAATAAATTGACCAGCGATGCATGGAAATCACTGATCTTGGAAACTTACGTGGCATTGCCCTAAACTGATTTCACCGTGTGATATGGCATTTTTACCGTGAGACGATGCCCCAAACCGTGAGACTCACGGTCAAACCGTGAGAGTTCGCAAGCGCCTGCGGTAGTGACGCCCCTACCTGCTGGCGTCCAGGGGCAGAGCCCAGGTGGGGGTCCAAGGGCAAAGCCCCAGGAAGCTCCTGCGATACAAGATAACTAGACCGCCAAAAATTGGTTCTAGAGGCTTTATTGATCAGGTCTTTTTCGTTTCAGATTTTGTGAAATTCGATTGTCAATAACTGAGAGTTCAGGTCTCATTTCAAAAAAAAAAAACTTCCGGGTCTTAGTTTTATAGCTGCTAGGGTCTAAGTTTTATCGGTCTAAGTTTTACAGTAAGTAGGCTTAGTTTTATAAGTCTTAAGTCTTTCTTTTAAAGACACCCTTGATAGACTTATATCCACCTCAATAGTGTTTTGTGATCATCCTATAGAATTCGATGGCGACCCGACGCAACTGGCCACGAATACCTACAACTCATCCCCCTACGAGCAGTCAGGACGTTGCATCACAACCAAAAGGCATTTCAGTTTCGCAGTGTCGGACATGGTGTCTATTTCATAGCAGACAATTATGTAACACGGTCATGGGCGTCAATCCTGGGGGAACGGGAGGACAAGTCCCCCCACATTTCGATGAGTGGGGGACACAATATCAAATGTCCCCTCCCCCCCCCCCACATTTGCGTGAAAGAGTAGTGTCGTGGATCTATTTGACTGGCTTTTTGAGTGGCATGTAGGTTGGTTGGGCAATTGTTAAGTGTCTCGATGCAGATTCTGAAAGTAGATTTCGTCAGGGAAATTTTATTTAATGACAAAATTTCGGTGCGCTACGCGCGCATGCGTCACGGTTTGCACTCCTTCTCATGCATATGACCATTGAAAAGGTAATTTTACATGGAACTATTCTGATCACAACACTTTCCGAAAACAGACATACATCTCCAAACATCTATAGGGGCCTCGCATCAACATGGGATCATTCAATCAGTGGCGTGCGCAGAGGGGAGGGCTATTCGGCCATGCCCACCCTCACTGATTCCGATTTTTTTAAGTTCCCAAAAATACGTAAGTTTTTTTAACACAAATTTACTCCAAATGGTAACATATTTGGCACCAGATTGCATGTAAGGACACCGAATTTTTCAAATTTTCAAAGTCGAGGAGGACACCCCATTGGGCCATGCCCTCGCTCAAAGATGCCTATTTTTTCGGTTCCTAAAAATACGTAAATTTTTCAACACAAAGTTTACTTCAAAAGGTAGTATATTTGGCACCAGATTGCATGTAAGGACACCCAATTTTTCAAAAAAATTTCAAAGGGGGAGGGGACACCCCCTCCCCCAGGACAGCGGTCACACAACATACTACATTCCCCCCCCCCTCCCCTTGAGAGAAATCCTGGGTACGCAACTGCATTCAGTCTAATTTGTAGCATGATGTGGAAGGGTGAAGTAGGCCTACGTTGTTGCCGTTCAACACTTTTCAAAAAAATTTAATGAGCGCTTCGCCGAAGCCATTATCGGTATAGATGGTGATTGTTAATACACTTACGACTAAAAAGCATTCTGTAAAAAACCCTTGCTAATCCTTCACACCTTTGCTATACTACGATCAGCTCCAAAAATATCCCAAAGATAGCACCATTTTGCATCTAAGCAACCTTAAATTAACAAAAATTTCTCAAAGGGGAGGGCTACGCCCCCTCCCCAGGATGACACCTTTACATAGTGACAAAGGAAGGATCCCCACTGCTGTATACAAACGCAGGTTGAATAAAAAAGGTGCAATTTACGCGCCGCCACTGCAGTTAGTAAAAACATCCAGCCAGTCGGAAAATTTAGAATTCACTAAATTATAGACATTTTCCAGCAAGGTACGGTCAGCTCCAAAAATATCCTAAAGATAGCACCATTTTGCACCTAAGCAGCCTTAAATTAACAAAAATTTCTCCAAGGGGAGGGGGACACCCCTCTCCTTACACCCCTCCCCCAGAACGACACATTTATGTAGTGACAAAGGATCCCCCCCCCCTCCACTGCTGTATACAAAACGCAGGGTGCATAAACAAAGTGCAATTGAAACGCCTCCACTCAGTTGGAAAAAACATCCAGCCGGTAGGAATTTGGGACCTTCACACCAAATAAATCACCCCAGCAACGGGCCTGGTCGGGTCTATGATCTCCGACAATGACCCATGCTGCGAAGCGTTGTTTCAACTATTTTGAGACATGATGAAAAAAACATCTTGAAGTAGTTCCGCGGACTCCGTGTATTTCATCTGACAGATCAACTATGATGGTCACGTTAACTTTGAAATGATAATTCTTATTAGAATAGGACGTCAGTCATCATAGGGGGGGGGGGGGGGGGTGGACAGGGCCTATGGGAAGACGCCCCCACTTTAAAACCAAAGGGACTGGTTTGTGGTCATGTATGTCCCACGGCCCCCCCCCCCCCTCCCCCCTACATTTAAATACGGATTGACGCCCCTGAATACGGTGCTTCTATTTTCTCGACAACCTAGATTTCTTCAAAAGACGATGGCTTTCCGATTAGTTCGGGTTTGCTTGCCATGCGTTCCTGTCCGAATATAGCTAATTAATATTTTCACCAGAGTTTAATTCTCGTTGTGTAATCACCGTGATCATAAATTTCCCGACATTTTTGTACCCCCATGTAAAACTTTTTTCTGGCAAAGTGAATTGCAAAACAAAAGTGGTAATTTTTCCCCTAAGGACCACAAAATTTTCCCGACTGACGGTACTTTAAAAATGGTCATGACGTCCCTGCCTAAAATATTGAAAGAGTAGTACCATTTTCCATCTAAGCTCCACGTTTTTCTTCAAAATTTCCAAAGGGTGCTTGCAAAGCAAACTCGAACACCTCTTTTAAAAGTGAAGTAACTATAACGTTATTTTATGATAGTAATCTCCCGGGAAATTTTGGTCTTTCCTTCCACCCAAAGATGGTCAGCTAGGCCACTACACACCATCCAACGGCACTGCACGGTCATACAGATATTGGGTATTGATTGGTCAAATGTTGTAGTGACCATGAAATTACCACATTAGGAAGAACTGTTGTTTACGGTTCCATCCCCCTCCGCTCTTGAGGGATACTATCACATCCCGGTCGGGCAAATCCTAGCACCCCAGGGCCGGATTAGCGATGTGTGGGGCCCCCGGCACTTTCTATAGCGGGGCCCCTTTTAAAAGTTTAACCTCCTTCCCCTCGCCCACCCGCTTACACAAAATTAATAACACTCAACAGATTAAATTTTAGCTTTTAACCGCTAATAACTAATAGTTGCTTTTACACATTACAGTCATACATGACAGTTATTATACATTATATGCCAGATAGTGTTAAGGCATGGCAAAAGTGCACACACACTTTGGGAGCCCCAAAAGCGCGGGGCCCCCGGTATATGCCGGTTCTGCCATGGGGTTAATCCGGCACAGTAGCACCCCCGGGCTATATATATATAGGCTCAACAAACTGTAAAGGTTAGCTAGGCTACGGCTTTTGCATCGTAATATACGGTATGTTGGCCTCGGAGGGTGGGGCCTCGGCCTCCGTTTTGGGGTGTGGCCTCCGCCTCGGGACTTGTAGCCTCGACTACAACACTGTAAAATACATCAAACGTTTTCAATGATGTATCAAAGTTTTTTCAATACGGTAAATTTATTCCCAAGTCACATGGACACAAACTGTATCATCTAAGCTCAAATATTCAAAAAAGGTTCCAAAGGGCAGGGGAACACCCTCTTCCCTCGCTCTTCTGACCCCTCCGCGAAGCTGGTGGTCTGAAATCTTCAGCCCCTTTCCCTCCCCGACCCCGAAGTTTCCTACGCCTATGTGCATATGCTTGTGAGGCTTAGATTGTTTACACCTTATTTCAAGAGGAGTAAGCCTGAAAGTTCTCATAGTATGTAAACTAGTTGTATCATACGAGAAAAAAAACCTGTTGTTTCTTATTGAAGTCAAAGGTCATCTTCGGTCAAACGCCAGAAATCTTGTTTAAGGGGTATCTCAAACGAATAAAGGATTTTGTCCATGCTTAGCGTGTAGATCCGTTATATTGGGTAGGCGAATCCCATTGGTTTTGGTGCTGGTGCTCAAAGGTCATCTGAGGTCACATGCAACCACTGAAACCACCGTTTGCAAGATATCTCACGATAGGTATCATCCATACTTTCCATACTTAGTAGGTAGATGCCGTACAGCAAGTAGATGAGCTCTATTGTTTTTTGATGGATTCTGATGATCAATGGTTATCTGAGTACACAACAGGTCAAACACCAACCTCAGTTCACATGAAATCTCAAGGAAATAATCATGGGGAGTTTTCATACTGTACTTAGTATATAAATGTGTTTATATGTTGAGTAGATGGTCCCTATAATTATTGGGGAAGGTCAAAGATCATCTGAGGTCAACAGGTCAACACTGCAACACTGTCAACCTGGATAATATGACCAGATACTTAACATTTGGATCCATCATATTGTGTGGAAGAAGCCCTCTGCATTTTGTGTGGGTCAAAGGAATTTGACCTCTGCCACCATAGGTCAAACTACGAAAACTTGGTAACAAAATACCGCCATGTGAAGATCATGAATAGTTTTCCACTTGGCTGTGTTGGTGCATCACATTGGTCAAAATATTGTGATCCAGAACATGTATTGTGCTGTGTGGGAGCTATTTCTAGTGAACAGGCTGAAATGTGGTCAGGCCTGTAGCCAAGAGGGAGGGGGTGCAGGAGCTGCACCCCTAGACAATTTTTGCCCCCCCCCCAAAGTAAAAAAATGATTTTATCTCAACCTCCTTCAATACTTCTGTCTGGCTATAGGCCTGAATCTATCGAATGAAGTCATTGAAACCATGAATTTCTGCACTAGCCACTATGGTTAATGTGGGCGTGGCTACAACCTTTAAGATATAGAAAACAATGTGTTAAACATCCTGCTGTCACACATTTGCATAATTTATTTAAGTTCATAAAGTAACTTCCATTCATGAGCAATTCACAAGAAAATTGTTAGCAATTCCCATTAAAACTGCAAGGCAAATTAAAGTTGCCCTGGCAGTAGCATCAGCCTGCTAGTACACAAATTCCTGCATATTTAAAATCATTATTGGTGATTGCACTTTGATTAGCATGTAGGGACCAGCGTAGCCTGAGGCTTGTAGCCAGACAAGGTATGGAGGGAAGATGGCTTCCAGGGGGGCAAAAAAATTTTCAGGGGGATATACTAAAATGCATTAATTTTTGATCTTCTAGGTGGGGGCAACATTTTTTTCTGGGCCTCCCCCCCCCCCCATGTACAGGCTTGTGTAGCCTCCATCACAGTACTGTGCTCTGCATTACAGTATATGAAACGGGACAATTTAAAACATGGCTAAGGCATACAAGTAGTAGGTGCCAAAGACTTAGTTTTAAAGTTGATGGAGTGGCTAGCAGTAAATTTAGTTGGAGCAATTTTAACAGAAGGTGAATGAGGAAGAGGAAATCAGGCCTTCAAAGTATACATGTGGAAAAAAGGAAACCTTGGAAAGCCGGTTAAGCTAGTTAATAATTGTCAACAACACCTCTTTTCAAAGGCCATTTTGTTCAAGCACCCAAATAACACCACATGAAGGTTTACAGTACCTACCTGTCCAGGGATTACACCTCTATGTTCCAAGCAACTTTGTTGTGACATCTCTATCAGGGTTGTAGCTATGGTGAGTGGTGCTGGGTACCCCCACCTGGCACTTGATATTCTCACCCAGCACTCCAGGCAAACTCACGTCTCCCCACTCACCACAAATATGCCTACTGAGACCTAAAACTAGCCCCAAATTTACTCCCTAACATAAAATGATGGAAAGATAAAAAAGTAATCGCTTAAAAATGGGGTAGATGCCATGGGGGTAGGGTAAGGTACTTTTGCCAGATCAGGCAATTACCCGGCACTCAAATTTGGCTAGCTACAACCCTGGTCTCTATATTCCAATAAGTCTGAATGTAGAGTCGGAACAAAGAGACTTCAGAACAGAGAGCAGTCCCACCAACAGTGCGTCATACATTACTAACAGGTCATTACACCTCTAGGTATGCAGTATGCTCTCACAATCTCCCAAACCACCCACGTACATAAAATCTTTAGTTTCTTATCCAACTCTTGCTAGCAACAAACTTAAACCATCCTCACTCTCAGACAAAGAAGCTCGAGAGTATTTGTTACTTATGTGTGTACGGACTGAATGACTCATCCCACTACCAAGGCAACAAAAGTCATTGCATACTTCAGCCTCAATGAACTGTAGACTGATGCAACTCTCAGCCATTTCATTTACTGATCTATAAAAATGACAACATTCCCCCCTCACCATTCACAAAAGTGATGCACATTTTTTGTTTTTCAATTTGCATGCCCATCAAATATGCAGAAATGACTGACACTATCCATGCCATACTTCACTGTGTGTATTAACAATTGATGCACCTCCCAGACTGGTAAGTTTGCCACAAGTGCATGCAAGATATGACCAGCAAAGCCAGCTTGTGTGGTTTGGTTTCGTACCTGGTTGGGAATAACATTGCTAGAAATTATACAACTGCCCACACTGAGTAAGTGTTCACAGGGAATGTGACTGAAATCCTATCCATACACATTATTAACGCATACTGTACAGGGTAATAGTACTGTACCCATATCTTGGCTTTGTCAGGTTTGTAGCCACAGTGCAAGTATTTAACCAACCTGAACCATGCAGAATTCAAGTTCCATCAGATTCTATTATTGCAAAATGTGTAATTCACATGCTACTGGCCTATGCAAAGTGAAAACTAAAGTCACAGTGATTCACCCATAAGTTGAAAATGTTCAGTGATTTGCATCTGAGGTAAAATATCTCACCTTAGTCATTCTGGTAAATGGCAATGGTAATACAGTACATGTGAGTCATGGCATTTGTAAATTACATCTAGGCCAAGGCCTGTTTTTGCATGAAAATAACAGCCTGATGGGTACTGTGGGGTGAAATGGATTATGGCCACTATCCATCCAGCAGACTAGTACAGTTCAACTCTAGGAATAATGCTTTTGTGCGTATTATATTACTTAATTTTTAAATACAGTTTTTTTGAGAGCAACACTTCATTCACCTTAAAAATGCGAATTACGTTTGCAACTCCCCTACAGTTACAATGGAATGGCCTAACTGGATGGATAGTGGCCATGATCTGGAGAATCGCTTACCCAGTAAACATTTTGCCGTTGGATCGATGTCAGATTTGGGAAGACGTTTCCGTTGGACTGACATCCACTGCACTGCCATTTGCAAAGCCATTCGACGTCCAAAGGACGATGGCAAAGTATGGCCGGCCATCAGGCGAAAAAGTCAACAAGTGAAAAATACATCCAAAATTCTGAAATAACATATGCAAAAAGAAATATTTAAATGATTAATTAAAATTTAATTGCACTCAAAACCAGACTGCATTTCCCACCAGTGATTAGTGACCCAAATTTGAAAATATTCAGCAAAATGAAATCTTGAACCATGTATTTACATGCAGTATAGTTAATTACCAAAACATATTCTAGGAGCCAAATACAACATTATAAGCAAAACATGTTTCTGATAATGTAAAGCAACTCACGTAAAAGAATGTTATGCCAGAAAGTTCGAACACGCAGTGTCCTAATAATGCAAAGGACTGTAGATTCCCCTTATTGCCTTCTTCATTCACAATGACAGCTATAGAGGTTTCATGTGACAGTTCTTGTTTTTGGAACTTTTGTATAATTTGGGTTTTAGGCTATATGTATATTTGGCAATAATGCAATACTGGGATAAGGTACAAAATTTTCTTACTGTAAGTTTACTTCAGAATTTTACTGTACATGTAATTTTTGTGTTTTGGTTTTTTGATCCAGATGGCCTCCCATACTTTGCCAACTTCCACTGGATGTCGAACGACTTTGCAAACGGAAATGAAGCGGACATTGGTCCCATGGAACTCAAGACTGCCGTTCCAAATCCAACGGCAAAATGTTTACTGGGTAATTGATACTGTAACTCTGTAAGTGCATTACACAAAGGTTTTCTTTATGCAGTCTCTCTTTGTGCCACTTCAGACTTATTTTTGAACCATGTTATAACAAGGTTTAAAGGTCACCTCGTCATCGTATTATTCGCCTTCAATGTCATCACCAGTGGCTATACAAATTCCTCAACACTGCACCCTAATATATACAACTACCCACACCAATGAAGCTAAAAATTTGCTAAACTATCCTAAAGACGGCAGAAACATTCATTGAAACTACGGCTTACTCGACAACGAAAGGAGCTTCTAAGATTGAAAACTTAACACATCATTCCATCTGCTGTTGCGATTCAATCGAGCCTAACTTCACCTTAATGTGCAGGTAAGACACGAATCCTCACAATAGCCTAACGTGGTCAGGAGAATGGTCTTCAGAGAAGCATCAACAGCCGTGAAATGCAAGCCGTGGTTTCAAGAGAAGGAATTAATAACCCGAAAACATTAAAAAAAGACATTTCCTAACTAATTCAATGAAGTTGAAAAGTAAAAAAAGCTAATTTCCTAAAGAATAAACGTAGAAATTTCCAGGCCATGTTTGTAGGAAACCCGCGTGCAGGAGGAGGTAGCATAGAAATGATTATACTATGTCACGTCTATTTACGCCTGCTGCCTAGTCAGAGTAACCATGTCGTAATGTAACGTGTTTACTTTTGGCCTTTTCAAGTATACCTCGATTAGTTAGGGTAATCCTGACTTAAGGAACGTGTTTTCATTTGGTCTTTTCACTTACTACGTGAAAAACGTCACTTCCCAACCGACCAACCAACAACAACAACAACACCAAAAAAAAAAAAGAGAGAAAAAAAAAAAAAAAAAAAAAAAAAAGAAAAAAAGGCGGAGGGCCCATCAGGGATAAGAATACTCATGTGATACGAATATCCACAAAGTTGCCAATTTGAAGCCAATGGAAAACGTGGATGAAAAACAAGCTTCTCTTGTACTACAACAACGTATCTTTTTTGTTGAATGTAATCCTTACCGAGAACTCACTGTTTTGAATGGTTAAACTTATATAATGATTATCAGTGGTTCATTTAGGCAGGCTATTTGTGGGCCATCCCCCCTCACTATAATGCCGATTTTTTTAGTACCTAAACAAGTAAATTTTTAACACAAATTCTACTTCAAAAGTAGCATATGTGGCACCAGATTGCATGTAAGGACACCCAAAAAATTTACACCCCCTCCCCTTAGACCCCTCCCCCAGGCCGGTGATCATACAACGTAAAACATACCCACAACCCCATGACAGAAATCCTGGCTGCCCCACCGATTATTATCATTATTACTGTTACGACTCCCCCCCCCCCCTCCCCAAATTATAATCAGTATGGAAGGGTAGTAACACGGCAAATGATTTTATGTAATTGACATGCGGTGTGATAACCGATGTATGCCTATATGGTATGTGCATAAACATGTGGAATGCGAGTGGGGCGAACTGAAATTTTTGGTTATATTTTTCGGGCAAAACGTTACAGCTCCCCCCCCCCCCCATATCAACTTGGACTCCTATGCCTATGGTGAAAATCAGTACAAAATGCTCCCTGACGTATAAGTGAAAAGACCAAATGTAAACACGATAGGCTACCTAAAAATAGGGTTATCCTAACTAGTTTGCTTCCTAGTTGCTAGCATCATCATCATCATCATCATCATCATCATCATCATCATCATCATCATCATCATCATCATCATCATCATCATCATCATCATCATCATCATCATCATCATCATCATCATCATCACTACGCGTACACAGTTTCAAATCCACGCGTACACCATATAGAGACCCTATAGGGTCTCTAACACCATATTCGTTTTCGCCCCCTCACTCTCAAACAGAGATTTTCGCCCCTGATAGTTGGAATAAATCAAATCAATAGTAATTAGATCAGTACATACTTTCAATTAGTTTCGTGAGGGAGTGTTCAATCGCCCCCTTAACTGTTCAAACAAAAACATATGTATGAAGCTGCCGAACCGTAGCGCATGTTATCCGCGGGTCATGCCATCGAAGAGGGAAGTAGTCTTCCTAACCGTCACGAAGAAATTTTGTTTTTCCTATATTTTGTGAATATGGAGGTTAGATAACTCCCATTTTTGCTTTCTGCAGGCCCCTTGTGTCAAAAGGTATTGAATAGGGTGACATAACCTCCGGAGGGAGGGGGTATCTTTCAGGGAACAAGATATGTTAAGATGTATTAAGGCAATATTAAGGCAAAATGTGATTTCCGGAGTGTAGGTATCAAAGAAAGCTCTAGCGGAGAAGTCGTAATGCTGTAATGCTTTAGCCATTGATTGAAATGTCAAACTGAACTTGAGGGAACTGCTTCTGTCCTTCAGCTCTTGCTTAGTTCTTATCGCTCGTTATAATGGACTTTATCATCGTATTACCAGTGTATTGCGATATTCACAACGGTGATGTGGAAACACGAGATAAGTTTGGGCAACGTATTGTGAAAGAAAGTAAATATTCGACCACGTCAGCCAATATGACGGGACATAATTGACATTGTAAACGTTTAACCCTAGACTGGTATACAAATATACTTCATGTTGTGTGTCGTTTAGTTTGCCATCAACGTGATGAAATCTATAGTGCACGAAATGTAACTGTACTCTGCTCAGTATAAATGAGCATAATCGCACGGGACCACTTTCAGTGGGAGAGGGAGGGGAGGTTGAGCACTTCTAGCCAAATTTTAAGTACGTTTGGTCGAAAAACAGCATGTGCCTTACCCGAGATAGTGAATTTTCTGCAGGAATCAGTAGGCTGCAGCGTCCCCCTCCTTTCGGCTGCCTACACCTCGTTTGCGACTATACGTCAGCTTGGATTTTACATGCATGAGTATGTCGGAGAACAAAGACTTATTCCAGAATGTCCACATTATCCCTGTGGAAACTTGCTATGCCACTAACAGACTGACTACTGTCCATGTTCATTTAGCAATACACAATTAAGCATAAAATATGGCGTCAGTATCAGGGGCGGATCTAGGGTCTTTTCTGAGGGGGGGGGTCCAACATAAAAAGAGCACATTCATTTTTTTTTAAAGTTTGGTTCCCATAAACGTCAGCGATTACACAACTTACCGCATATTGACAAAGAAAGGACAAACCAAGAGACATGCAAAAACTGGAATCAAAACCTGGAATCTAAACGGTGAAATTGCAACGCGCGCGAAGCGCGCGAAAATTTTTTGGGTAAGCCTACACTTGTAAGAATTTGTACTAATTTAAAGCTTATATAGAACAATTGAGCAGACAGTTGGGCCCTATCGGGCATAACTTTATTGAACTTCCCTCCTCGAGTCACTAGACGTACCGTACGACAGACACAAGTGAACGTTAACTAGGTTTAGCGAAATGAGATCCCATTCCCGACATTTACATAAATCCATGTATTCTACTTATTAACTTGAAAAGGTGGAAAGGGTTTGTACTATATTTAGCTATAAGTATAACTTAACTGAGGAAGAGTGGACAAAGCGTACCGAAAATTTTGGGTTTTATCCCAGAAATTACCCTTATGAAAGCCAAAATGAGTAAACTGACCATGGGTGGCGGCAGAATTTTTTCCAACAGGGGGCCGGACCATGTCAGCTACCCCAAGTTCCGACATTCCCTGTTTCGAGGGTATGATGAGAAGGGCAAATGTGGGAGCCTCATTATCCCATGCAATTGCAGGCATATTTTGCATTATATCACTTAATGCTTCATGATCCGAGTTGCGCACTGTTAGTGTTCTTTGAATCTGGATCGTGAAATTGAAAAGCACGCGAAGCGGGCGAAATTGTTTGATAGGCTTACACATAAAACATATGATGAAACGGAAAAAGAACTGTAGGGTTTGTAGACCGTATCGGGTGTAACATACATTGTATCGAAACCACCTGGACTACACGATGAAATAGCCAAACTTTGCTCCGTAAGTCGCTCACCAACTGACTGTACCGCATGACACACACAAGAGAACACCAACTAGGCTTTGCGATATGGGATGAAAGTTACGACCTTTACATAAACTATGTATTCTGCCCATATGTTATCTGTTAAGGTGGACAGGAATTGTGCTATCCTGCTATGTGGAATGGAACTATTGAAAAACTAGAGTGACTCTACAGCGCGCGTGGCGCGCCGAAAATTTTGGGTTCTTATTACAGAAATTATCCTCTTGAGAGCAAAAAACAGGTAAACCGTCGATTAGTTGTCGTCAGGGACTGCGTACTTTCGACTAAGACTCCCCTACGAAACTGTAAAACTTCTCCGATAGGGGGCCAGCCTTCCCCGACGGGGGGCATGAACCCACCCCCCACCTGGCGCTACCGCTATCTCGACTGGGGGAGGAGATTAAAATACTGTATGTTGTGTTCCCTATATAGTTGCGTCGCGACTGTCAAAAACACTCTGTCAGAACAGATGACTGAAGTCAAATGTTTGCTTTTCATTTGCGACAGCAGACCGATCATCGGTCCAAACACGTCAAAAAATTGAACCGACTGACACTGCGTTATTTGACCTGGTGGTGATTTTATATAGTAATTTTAAAATGAAACAAACACCGATTTGTCTATTGTGACTTCTGGTCAACTCTTGGCTGTGGACTCTACCTAAGACTGGCTTTTTATTCCCATCACTAGGGCAACACTATAAAAGGAGAGTAATTCCAGACTATAAATATCATAGCGAAACATATTTACCTTCTCTCTCTTGATCACGAGAGGATGGATACTAGAGGGTGGAGGGAAGGTTTCGTAGATGTAGCGTTTAGGGAGTGTGAACAGATCATTATTTTGTAAGACCAAAAGACTAGCAGTGACCTTTTGGAATCAATATTAAAACCCAATAGTAATACGTTGCATATCGCTAGTGAGTATGACGTAATATCTGCTTGTTTTGTATTACTCTGAATGCCCAAGCACGCCACACGTGGTTCCAAGCGAAAAGTGGTTAGAATGCCTGATTGTCACGCAGAATACCGTAGTCACATTCTCTGTAAAACGATTACACTGTTCGGGTTTCGGGGCGGCTAATATAGGTTACCGTAGCCAAATATATTGCCGAAAGTTTCTGCGATACATGGCTAGACTTTTACGAGTGGATTGATCGATACTGGATGGGGGTGACCAAAATCTCCTCGGAATTGGACAACACTGTCATTACCTGTGAAACTGTCTCGTTTTTTTTTTTTTTTTTTTGCTAGTGTGAAAAAAAAAACATTTTTTGAAAAAGGGCACATTGGAAAATTTGAGGGGGGGGTCCGGACGCCGGCGACCCCCCCCCTGGATCCGCCACTGAGTATAGCAAGAATTTTATTGAAGGGACGCTGGGGCCGAAAAGGGGTTGTGACTAATTGAGTTTGAATGGCACAGTTTCCTCCAAAGTGGGATCAATCTAAAGAGAGATCAACACTGATTCATCAATCGCGCCTGGTGGTGTTAAAAACTTTTTATTTGAGCCCTGTAGCAGCCTCAGACCGGACGCCAGACAAGGTACTGAAGTGGGAGAAATAGCTGAGGGAGGAGTAAATATTTCCTGGGGGCGAGATGTACTAAAACGCATTAAGATAATGGTAATTTTGAATTTTCTTGGGGTGAGTTTTTTCTAGGGGTCTGCCACCCCGTTGGCTACGGACTTGAGTAGCCCTCAAAGGAGATGGGATATGCATATTTGAAATATAAATGTTAAAATGGGCTTTTATGTCCTTTCAAACAGTGCCCTGAGTGTCTAGTAGATCACGAATGAGTGTAAAAGTACCTATTTTAACAAGTAATGGCACTAATCCCCCGATTACATTGATTGGATAAGAAGGGCATACAGGATGGAGAGATGGATCTGGTCGGGTGACAATTCACGATCTTAAAAAATTGTTACAATAAATTATAGCGAAATTTGTTTTAATATATTTGCAACCTTTCTTTATTCTTTGTATTCATAAATGAAGTTTACAAAAAGAAATATCAACGTGAAGTTGAAAGTTACAGTTTAAATTTTTGGTTTGATTGCTGAATGATAATAGATATTTACGTAATATATGAAAGTGATGCATATAGAAAAAACATGTTTTGTTACCAAATTATAGTCAGTTTTAAGAAGGGAAACTTACACAGAAAGATCATATAACATGTTAAATTGAATGCTTCCTTTAAGTCACGATAATTATTTTCTCAATGTTCTTGAGATTTCTTGGATATATAAAAGTTTTACAGGGAATAAGCAGTCACCCCAACTCCCCAAGTAGAATAGCAGTTAGACCTATTTTGAAACATAGCTAAATCTTGCACATGTCTTATTTCATAATATTTCAGAATTTCCAATAAAGGATTACTAACAAAAATGTCGCAATTTTTGTTGTTTTTTTCACAGAAACTTTTCAACATTGGATAACTGTCGCTGACACTTTCAATTAAAATGTAATGACTCACACAAAAAATAGGAAAATTATATGGGTGCCATAAAAATTCACGGTATCTAAAAATAATTATGCTATTAAAGAAACATTACTTGGGAAAAATCTTTGGTCAATGTCAAGAAAAAAGAAACGGATATACTAAAACCCCCAAATAAATGTGCTATATAGTCTCATCCTCCTTTTGACAAAAAGTGCAGAGCGGTGGGTCTAGCTGTCTGTTTTCTTCACAAACAGTAATTAACTTGTTCCTAACAACTATGTAAAGAAAACGGAACTGACAATAATGAATCAAAATCAAGAAGAATATGGTATGGTATGACAAAATATCGTTCCAGTTTCCTCAGGTTGTATAGCTCACTATACACCAAGACGAGTTCCACTTAGAAATTGCAAAAAGGGTTACTGTTACCCTTAATATTGCTACAGAAGTATACTATAAATTTTTGGAGAAACTGATGAAAAGTGAGGGATTGTATGAACCAAGTGGTTGCTAATGTCACGATGGTGCTTAATACTGTTTCTACTTATAGACCTATTTCGAAAAACGTTATGTATAAACAGTGGCGCCGCCAGGGTTTGGTGATTGGGGGGCATAACAGATGATGTCATAATGCCATCTCAGTTTTCCCCCAAGTCTGCTTAAATTGTACCATTTTTGTGCGTCCCTGCGATTGTACACAGCAATGTGGAGTCCTTTTTGGCACTACATATAGGTGCCGTCCTGGGGGAGGGGTCGAAGGGGAGGGGTGTCTCCCTCCCCTTCGAGAAATTTTTGTTAATTTAAGGTTGCCTAGATGCAAAATGGTGCTATCTTTGGAGTGTTTTTGAAAGTGATCTTATATGATTGGAAAATATCCTTATTTAGTGAATTCTAATTTTTGGTTAGGAGAAAGAAGAGAGTGTGCGTCCCTGCGATGCTATACAGCAGTGTGGAATCCTTTTTGTCACTACATAAAGGTATCGTCCTGGGAGAGGGGTCTAAGCGGTGGGGGTGCCCCCTCCCCTTTGAGAAATTTTGGTAATTTAATGTTGCTTAGATGCAAAATGGTGCTATCTTTAGGATATTTTTGCATGGCTGGAAAATATCCATAATTTGTGAATTATAATTTTTGGTTAGTTGAAAAAGGAGAGTGTGTTGTCTTAGAGGAGGTATGTTGTCAACAAACCTCGCCGAGCCCCCCCCCCCCTTTTGGCTAGGCTTTAATGCCTTCTATTCGGGTAAAGTTTTTACGACAAAATACGTGGGTGGAGTCCACAGCAACATTCTTGGACTATTAAGAAAATTTTCCTTTGTCTCATTGTGCATTATAAAAGGGTACCTAATACTGACAGACACCTGTATAATGCCTCCTGGAAGCTCTGGATTAATTATATAAAATGGGGCACTGATATGATATTACCTGACATCCAAATGATACTATAGAGTATAGTGCCGAGCACGTTACAAAAATGGTATTTTTACTAAGTTTGAAAGAAAATCCAGACGAACATCTACCATCAATGGGGAATGAGAGAGACAGTATAGGTGCAGGGAATTGATATTATACCGGTTAAGGACTAAAAGGCGCGTTTCAGAATATTTTTTCGTCGTAAGTGTATTAACAATCACCATCTATACAGGTATAGGCTGCGCGCGAAGCACTGGGTAAAAAATTTTGAAAAATGTATAACGGCAAATAGGCACTTTCAGCCTTCCACATCATGCTACAAATTAGACTGAAAGATCCCATAGGCCCCTACAGATGTTGGGGATGTACTTCTGTTTTTCGAAAAAGTGTTGGGATCAGAATAGTTGCATGTGTTATAACCTTAATAATGGTCATGAGTTGGAGTGAAAACAGTGATGAATGCGCGCGAAGCGCGCCGAATTTTTCCTTAAATAAGATAACCATGACAAAACCTGCATTCATGCTCTACATTGAGACACTTTTAATTCCCCAACAAACCTATTTGCCAATCACAAAGCCAGTCTAAGTTTACCTGAGAATTCGTAAACAGCTTTCAGCTTCTGTTGCTGTGCTTCTGTGGGAGTTGCTACCGGAAATTATTGATAATTAGAAAAATATTGAGGTAAGGTTTGAAGCGCGCGGAGCGCGCGAAAATTTTGAAAGTTTGCGAAGGATTTGCGATAATTCTGATAGTTTGAGAACCATTTGTGATGGAAAATGGTTACAATAGATCTATCACTTGGTTGAAAACACACCTCACCCTACCCCATACAGAAATCTATAGCTTAAACGCCAAGTTTGGGATCATTTTAAAATTTTCAAAAAAAAAATCAGAAATCGATTGGGGGGCACCGCCCCCCATGCCCCCCGTGCCGGCGCCACTGAGTATAAAATATCTTGAAAGTTACTTAAAAGATGACTATGGAAGCAATATTTTAAATTGATTAAACTTTGGCACTTTGCCGTTAGTGTCAAAATAAGTCCTTAACGTAACTGATGCCATTTTGCATCTGTGGTTTATCTTTATCTACCTACAGTCATTATTCCATATTATACACCTGACTTTGATGATCCTTGTATTGGTTTAGAGGACACTGTCTCAAACTACATGTGCGTTTAAACTCTACTACACATGTAGCCTAAAAGTACACGTTCGTACATATTACATTTTGAAAAGGTATGCGCTTAACCCTAATTTAGAAGATGATTGTCAAATATTTTCTGCAGATAGTAACAAAGCTATTTAGGCAGGAACGACGACGCACCCACGTACACTGAACAGATGTGGGCCATGTGGCAACATGGGAACTTTAAAGACAGACAGTCATCACCCCAAAGTATATTTTTAGTGTGGGTATATCAAAATTCTCAGTTGGTGACTGCTCTTTGATTGACATCGAAGTTTGAAAATTTGAAAGATGCAGAGTAGCTCACATTCCACACAAGGCAGAGAGAGTACTTTTATTACATTTTATAGCCTTGTATGCTCACCAGGACATGGCCTTAAGCAATAAAACAGGTTTATTCCTGCACAAGGAAGAGCTTCATACAGTTATGGGAGGAGCTAGAAGATGCATAGTTGGGAGAATTGGAACTGTCTGGGATCATGAGAATTCCCCTTTAATTTAAGACCACCAGTGGCAGTGTGCAGCAACCATGATGACACGTTCATTCATACTTAGTTAAAATCCTCAAATTCTATTGGTTCATTACCGTCAGGTGACCGTGCATTATTAAAGGGTTAATCAACGCTGGACCGTGCATTAAGTAGAGGATAATGCACGATCGGGGGTTAATGCAAGCGATAGCATTAACCCCGGAGTGCATTATCCTCTATTTAATGCACGGTCCAGCTTTGGTTAACCCTGTTCAATCATACACAACAAGAATTTGATGGAAAAAGACTAAAAAGAAAGAAAATTTGTGTTTGCAGATAACCACATTTTTATTGAAATCTAAACCCCGGCGAGGAAAGATGAGACGTATTCACAACCTTTCAAGACAATATTCGTGCACAATTAATAAAGTAGCCTACTATTAAACAAAATGCCTACTCGAAACAAAAAACAGCGCCATGAATATAGGCTACTGGAGAAGCAGATCCTGCAGTATCTCTAACCTGTGCACGATCGAGTTTACCTTTTAAGTTGTAAAAGTTAGTACGCAAATAATAGCCATATCTGGGCTAAGTGGGCATCCCAGTCTGCGGACTTCTTTCTAGACTGCATAGCGCCTTTGTGGCTGCCGCCCCTCCGAAAAAACTTCGTCCGCTCCGCGGGGTAACTTCTTTCAGGGTAGGGAAGAATCCGGAAGAATCCGGAAGACATTATTACAAACACAAGCAGAACTATGGAACCACATTGTTTGAAATCTTCACCAAAGTTAATTAAAGAAGGATAGTGAGCCGTGAATAAAATCCTTAGTTAACTTTAGTGGTTGGTCACAGGCTTTTTCGAAGTCCGACGGATCAAAATAAACATGATCATCCTGGAATATTGGGCATATTTTTAGAGGTGAGTTCTATAAGAGATCAAGAACACATTGAATTTATTCACCGAAAATCTTCTTTGATGGTTTGGTCCTGTACAAAAAAGAACTCTCTTCAGTGGAGTGTAATTACTTTGGCTTTAGCTTCAATTTTGTAGTCACTTTTGTTTGTTCCACCTCATCTGTACTAGCTAACGGAGCGAAGGAACTTTCTCGTCCACCTCCTCGCTGCAGATAAAAAGTCCCAACGTAAGTCCATTGAGGAGGAATTAAAAGAGCCGCTACGCAGCTGTATCTAGGAAAGCTTCAAGGTGATACAGTCGACATAATTAAACTGTACTCCCTCAGTATCATACGCTGTTATGTAATGTAAACAAATACGCTTTCCAGTCGACTAAAGTTCATCCTGCCGCCTAAATATTAAAAGAAAGAGTTGCGGTTTCCGATGCACAAGTGTTATATCTGAAGTACGGAAGCGTTCTCCCGTTGACAGATATTCCTGCATCTTCAGAATGAATCGGTTAAGTTTACTGCGAACAAAGGCAGCGTATTTTTATCAGACTGGTGTTTCTTTTCCACTGTCACAACATCTTGTGAGGGCAAGCAGCACCGTAACAAACAGCAGGACAAAGGTACAGTTGTGAGTCCCAGCCCAGAGCCGTTTATGTAGGTATACACAAATCCGATCAGCGCTTGTGTTTAGTGACTGTAGGCAGCCATTAATGGGGTCCACCAGCCTTAAATCGTCTTCATTTATTTTCTACATGAATTTCAAACCCACATATTCAGTGAAATTGAACGAATCAAGATACAATTTAATGTCCAACCATCCATCATACAGGTAAGCAAGGAAATTGAAAGATTAAAGGTGATAGACCCCAGGTATGGCCGACTGAAATCAGACCATCACTTGCTCTCCGGATTCGTCTATACGGCCTTGACCCAGCCTGCATGGCGGCAGGCCTTTAACCCGTGCACTTCCATATCGTTATAGTTATAGCGAACCGGTACCGTAGTACACAAAGGAACAAAGTCCTAGCTAGGCTGTATAGCACATTGGTCCTACTTTAGAAAAATATCCAGTAGTACCTAAATAGGCTTAGTCTTGTTGACCATGTACTTCATCAACAAAATTCCAAAGACTGAGGTAGGCTAGATCGAAACATGCCGGCTGGGCAGAGAAAATCAAGCTTTTGGTTTGATGGGGTTTGGCCGTGGGTTTATTTGCAGAGGTACATTAGGCAGTGGATCATGGCCCGGCCTATATTCCTACAAATGTTTTAAGGTTCCGATATCCTTTCATTTCGAAGATATCCCCAATTGCATCTAAGAATGATCCCTATATCTCTAAGTACAATTGGTGACTGCACATTAATTGACAAACAACACAGTAGCTTCAGTCTGTGCAGAATACTGTAGCTTTCTCTGGAAGGTGGGGTGCTAGACAGGTGTTGTTTAAATTGGAGGAGGGTTTAGAAGTAAAAGAGTAACAAGAATATATTTTGGACATTGGAAAATGAATTTCATTCATCCAACTGTCATTTTCATAGCTTACTCCATTGCTGAGATATAAAATGTTGAAATTTATTCACCTAATGTGAAAAAATCAATTGGGAAATAATTTGTGATGCTCTTCATCACACCTGCAAAAGGCTGGATGCAAAGACGCATTGCGTCCACAAAAATCATGCTGCAGCTAGAAATTTTCATCTTAGTCCCAAATTAAGTAGACCAGGTGAGCTAGAAATTTTGGTTTTCAAAGTATGAGTGCCCGCGAAGTTTTGCAAGTTTTGCAGCCATGCTCTTCTTTTCCAACTCAATTATCTGCTTTTGTTACCTTGTAAAATTAATATGTTCATATGACCTTGAAGTTTTACCATTTCCTTGCATAGCATATTGTAGGGAGAGGGCTTATATAGCCAATCATCCTATAACATTTAGACAGTGATCAGTGATTTTGGCAAAGGTGCAATGGATTTTGAAAAAACAAAGACTGTAATTTGAGTAGTACAAGAATGACATCACAAATTATTGCACAATCTATCATTTCAAATTGAGTGAATACTGAATAAGCTTCAACATTTTATATCTCAGCTTAGGAATGTCCTGTGGAGATGGGAGTTGGACCATCTGGATGAATTTTTTTAATCTATGTAAGATATATTTTTGAAATTTTAGACTTTAGGTACACTCTGATTAAAGGGAGAATTTTTATACTGTAGTACTGTCTTTGGTGAGATTGCACGGACTTCACAACGTAGCTCAAACAGGAACCCATTACTGTTCATTCATGCTGTTTGATGTGGTAATTTGCCTTCTTAACTTTAGGGGGCTAATGCCAGTATGACTCTGAGATGTCGGTCAGTGAAGTTTTTGGCTGATTTTGTAGCTTTTTCAGAAACTTTCAGTATTTCACCATGTCTTCCAAGGTCGTTTGCAAGGCAAAGAACTTTGTTTTAACAGTTCAGTGCAAAGTTCAGTTTTTTTTAGCATAGCCTGAACCTTCAGGCAGCCCTGCTAAATTTCTTTGTTAGTCAACTTAGAAGATGCATTATACTGGGTAGAATAACCATATCATTTGGGAGGTCACAGGCCATCTTGGGTCACTGAAGGTCACACTCTGAAAACTTTTTTGTCAACCATCTAAAGGGAGGAAACATACAGTAGATGCTTTTCTTCCTTCACATGGTAATGCCTTATATCCAATAGAAAAATCCTATCTGTTTTGGTGGAGGTCGAAGGTCATCTAAGCTCATGCACCAGAGGTCAAGAAGCAAAATTTTCCCAAAAATGCCCGGATCATGGTCACTATCCATCTGGGTGGGCAATCCCATCGTGACTATAGGGGAAATTTTGCAAAGTTAAATTTAAGATTTTTATGGTAAATAAAGTGTCGTTCTGATTCTCAAAATAACTCTTCTGAGACGATTTTTAAAAATTGAGTAATTTAATACAACTAAAAGCATTTTGAGAATGACACTCTTAATAACTGTTGTTTGTTTTAGCAAAAAGTCTTAACACTTCATTATTCCTAGAATTACACTGTACTAGGCTGCCAGACGAATAGTGGCCATGATCAGAATGCCCAAGGACAAATATGAACACAAAATTTAATTTTTCCAACCATTCAGACTGCTTTCAACCAGTGACTGAAAAAGAGGAACATCTTGGTATCACAGTATTTCATATTATCCATGTATATATTAAAAGAAGGGTTTAAGCTTGAATCAAGTTTTGATATGTTAGAAGGGTACTGTACTTATTCTAAGCATTCTGGTGAAATTTGCATTGAAATCCGATTTGTGGTTCTCAAGATATTACTGTAGCAGTTACAGTTATCACATTTTCAACACAGAGTGAACTTGAAGCAAGCACACATAATGTCATAACCTCACATATCAGGGTTGTAGCTATCCAAATTTTGAGTGCTCATTAATTGTCTGATCTGGCAAAAGCGCTTCACCCTACCCCATGGCATCTACCCCAGTTTTCACCCATTATTTTTTCATTTTTCCCTCATTTTACTTTAGGGAGTAAATTTGGGACTAGTTTTAGGTCTCAGTAGGCAGATTTGTTGTGGGCGGGGAGATGTGTGATTGCCTGGAGTGCAGGGTGGGAATACTGAGTGCCGGGTGTGGCTGCCCAGCACCGTCCACTATAGCTACAACCCTACCTTACATTAATGAGCATTCTTTTGTTTTTCTTTAAACTTTACAACCAATTTTCTTCTCCATAATCCCATGTTATTGGAATGTGAATGCATCAGAGGCATAGGAATTTTACAAACTTCAAATTCCCCTTGGGGAGCTCCTACAGTATCCCTATTAACTTCAAGGTCAGTACAACAGACTGAGAAAACAAAGGAAACAAAACATTTCTCATCAATGTGAGGAAGTGATATAAATTCCTGCTTGCCCCAAGCATGCTTTGGGTCACATATGTATAGTAGTAACTTCATTTGCTACTACGGTATCTCAAGTACCTCATGTCAGATTTGAACGGAAGCTTCACCAGATTGTGTTTTTTAGTTCCTTTTTCACATATGAAAATAAATTGTTGCTTAAACTCTTCCTTTAATCATTGAAGCTACAATGAATGTTTGCATTCTGGTTCGAGTTCATCTAAAACTGTCTACAAAATGATCAGAACATTTGTAACGGATATTGAACAAGGGAATGGAGCAGCCTTTGCTTGACAAGCAACTTCCTTTATCCATTTTAGAAACTTACATTTCATACAGCTGAGAAGCAGCTGACAGTGCCATAAATGTTGACTAAACTGCAACTTCAAACTAACAAAATGAGTTTCATCAAGAGAGCTGAGCTCTAAGAAATGAGAAAAAAATAAGGAAGCAAGACAGCCAAAATTTCCAAATAAAAAGGGACAATTCTTTGACTACTTACCTTCCTTTCCTACTGAAGAACCTTATAAACCCCCAGAAGTACTGTTTGAATGAAATACACTTTGATAGGCAGCACTTTGTTGACACCTTTGTAAAAGATGGTAATGTTGAAGGAAGGTTGATGGTTCAAATTAAATAAACGAAACATAATACCACTGGAGGTCAATATAAGCATGGAAGTACCACCTCGGAGGTGGTACTTCCATGGTATAAGGCATTGAGTTTGGGACCCTTGCAACTGCAGGTTCCTTTCAAAAGGGTATGCAAGAGAAGGGTTAGCAATCAGCAACTGGCCCCATTCTCAGGAGAGCTCCACATCAAATTGAAAATAAATGCTTAAATTATTCCTTGTGTTTTCTTCCCTATTTGTCTGCATAAAAACATACCAGTGTAGGTACACTTTACACAAAACTGTGTAAATCTGGCAAAAAAAGCCAAAATCACTAAAATAATCACATCCAGACTCTAACATGGTTTATAATGTTGTCTAGTAAAATAGTTAATCTAGATGTATACAAATGATGTCCACCCTCAGACTTTGAAAACAAGTACCATGCCACCAGTTTAGCCATTAATAATAAGATGCATCTCCTGAGAACTCAAAATCCTGTCATGTGCCTGTCTGGGTGGGTTTTCTGACTTAGTTTGTTTAGCATGATGAGTTACTGTATCCTCACACACCTTGCTCTGCTACCCTCACTGCACTGAAAAGGTTGTGCAGGGATGTATGCCTGATCTCAAACAATAGTCTCTGTAGTAAACTGTACCTTGCAAGCCAAGTGGTTCTACTGGTTGATAAGAGAGTTTTGGTCAATAGTGTCTTAGAAGGTGGAGAGAGCTGAAGAGGTGCAACATATGACCAACCTCTAGCGACATGATGAAATGTTGTTTGAACATTTTATTCAATGTAGCAGAATAGGCTTGTACCATTTTTTGGCAAAACCTGTTTTTACCTGGATGGTTTTTACATGTGGAAACCACTGATAAAAACCACCTGTGACCAAAACTGCCAACCATGACTTTAACACATAGATTTCTGTAAGGAGTTACAGGTGAACAGTTTATATTGCAAGGTCTTCTTTAGCAAGGGCAGAACTACACTGTGGATTTCAGTAATTATTTTGCATTGCATATTGCCTTGGTTTTCCATTCAACCAACACATACTTTTTATCTTCTCCTTACAGAGTGAGAAACTTTTTAACATTCTGCTTATTTCTCAGGTGTTGTATGATGGCGACTGCCCACTTTGCCAGAAAGAAATGGCTGTAGTTAAATACCTCCACAAGAACAAGAATAAATTGGACTTGATTGATATCAGCAAACCCGAGTTCAAACCTTCAGACTATGGCCACTTCACACACAAAGAATTAATGGATATCTTCCATGTTATTGGCACTGATCAAAAGGTAAGATAAATTGGGTTTTTTTTTGGTAAGATATATTGTATTATTGTGATGAAAGTTAATGTTTTGGCTGGAAATAATTATTTTAGGTAAATTATCACTTCCTCAGAGTATGATAAAGGAGGATATGACTAGATTCATAAGTTTCCAGACAAAGCCCTGACAATCAGGACCTTAGACAGACAAGGTGTTGCAAGGGGCATGATTGTTTTTTTTTTAAGAGGGCAGGGTGTTTTTAAGGGGGTTGGTTGAATGAGCTGTAAGTTATGGTAAAAGTTTTTTTTTCCCAGATTTTGTAGTGGGGGGTTGAGTATTTTTTTTCTAGGGTGTGTGTCCCTCCTCTTTTGCAGCAGGCGGCCTGACAACATCAGCTAAATGTCACGGTACTGGATTATGATTCCATAAATATTCAAAGAACACATGACACAGCAAAAAGTTTCTTTCTCTGGATACTAATTTGAAAAGTGTATTCAGATGTATTTGCTAATCATGGTACTATTATAAGTTAATACTCACCTTGTTGATAACTGTTATCAAGAAGGTGATTGTCAATTTATAATATTTATCATGTGTCATCGTTGACAATAAAATTGTGCTACACAGGGTGCAGTGCAAAATAGACTGATAAGATAAAGCGAGCAGTCTTCCTTTACAACAAATAGAATATTAAACTTCTTCTTACAGAGATATATAGTGTTGAATTGGGTTTCCTAAGTTCATTCACACTTACCCTTTTGGTTATGGCAGACATGCACAAAGGTTTATGATGAAGGAACACTTCAACATAAACTGCAGTAGGGGAAGAATTGAACCTTGGTCTTCTGAATTTGTATAGCTGTTGTAGGATTACTACAGAAAGACTGTTGGAGTTTGTAATACTATTGTAGCTGTTTTTGTCGTTTCGGGGAGTCGGTGCTGGGATGCAGTGGTGATGTGTGACAAGACCCTCTAGTAGTTCATGACAAATCTAGCTTGTGTGCGAAAGTACATGATGACAATAAGTATGCCAGAAACATTGTACAGTACTGTGCCATGGTAGACATGTGACAAGCTTGAGAAACATTTTCAACTTATGAGATCAACTTTTTGGTGAATCTACTGAGTACCTCCCCAGAGTTTTAGACTGCCGGTCATGACCATGTACAGTACATTTCACAGTTGATAGTTGATAAGCAGGCTGTGTTGTTTCTGTAATGATTTTGGCAAAGGGATAATTATGTTCTTTTCCAAGTAAGGATGTCAGTGAGTGGTTTAGTTGGGATTGGTACAAGTAAACATAAATTATGGATGTCTCATGTAATGCTATTGGTGTCTTGTCCAGTGTGAGTGATCAGGGGCAGGGGGGGGGGGGAGCTCCTCCTCCAAAATTTTGCTATTATTCACTTAAATAAAATTCGTTGTATCCTTCGTTCCATTAAACACAGTTGAAAAAGAAATGTTAGACCCTTAAAAAAGTTTGAGAAAACATTTACAAATCTAGCAGTGAAGAGAAAATCTTCATGATTGTTTGAACCAACTCAAGAAAACAGACAGGTATCAGGTGAAACCAGAAAATCACACAATTCTGGATACATAATAGCTCTCTGTTGACTGAAAGTAGCTTGCATTCCACTGACTTTCAGGAAGAAGGCCCTAAGTATTCATTGCTGTAGCTTCTGTTGAGTGCTTTAAAAGGAAAATGCAGTCACCCCAGTCAGAATTAGTATGCCCCATCATCCCAGTTCATGAATGGTTTCTTTTGATCACGTGACAAAAGCTTTGTTTCTGAATTGTTCAAATCATGGAGTATATAAACTCCTTGGTTGCACTTTTGTTTGTAATAGTTATCTTCAAAAACATCTTCAGAGATACTAGTTTAGTGCTAGGCAAATAAGAGGAAATTTGCCAGAATTTGCTAATTCTTCAAAGCAGTTTTGGAGGATTACCTTTAATGTTAATTGTCTACCTTGGAGAATTATTAACTTAATTATTAATTATTTTATTATTTATTATTTCAACTTAATATTTATGAATTCTTTGTTTATAGGTATACAAGGGCGTGGAAGCAGTGCATAAAATGTACAGTGACATTGGATATGGCTGGTCTACAACTTACCTTTTATGGCCAGGTCTTCGTGGGATCTCGAACAAAGTGTACATGTGGTTTGCTAAGAACAGACTTCGATGGACAGGCCGAGATGGAGACAAAGTAATTCAGAAAGCATGAGAATTCCTTGCAACAATAATTATTGTTATACAATATTTACAGTAAAACCAAAGACTTCTCAGAAATACAGTAATGTGGGAGCCATAGAGGCCATGGTAAGAAAGATGGAAATTTTTGGTTTCGATGATAAGAGAAACCAATGCATTCGTGATGGCGTATGTGTGTATGTATGTGTGTATGTGAGTGTGTGTGTGTGTGTGTGTGTGCGGGTGTGTATGTGTGTGTGTATGTGTGTTTGTGACACTTTGCTCGTTAACACGATATCTCAAGAAGGGAAACTCTGACAGTTCTCAAACTTGGTACATAGATGCCCATATTGAGAGGAAGAACCCTATTGTTTTTGGTGGGGGTCAAAGGTCATCTGGGGTCACCAGGGGTCAAACTCCGAAAACCTTGTTAACACGATATCTCGAGATAGAAAGCTTGGATAAATTTCATACTTAGTATGTGGATGCGTTATGGTAAGAGGAAGAACCCTATCGTTTTTGATGGAGGTCAAAGGTCATCTGGGGTCACCGGGGGTCGAATGCTGAAAACCTTGTTAACACGATATCTCAAGTTAGGAAGCTTGGATAAATTTCATACTTAGTATGTAGATGCATTATGGTAAGAGGAAGAACCCTATCGTTCGTGGTGGAGGTCAAAGGTCATCTGGGGTCACCGGACATCAAACTCTGAAAACCTTGTTAACACGATATCTCAAGTTAGGAAGCTTGGATAAATTTCATACGTAGTATGTAGATGTGCTATGGTAAGAGAAAGAACCCTATCATTTTTGGTGGAGGTCAAAGGTCATCTGGGGTCACCAGGGGTCAAATGCTGAAAACCTTATCTACATGATATCTCAAGTTAGGAAGCTTGGATAAATTTCATACTTAGTATGTGGATGTGTTATGGTAAGAGAAAGAACTCTATCGTTTTTGGTGGAGGTCAAAGGTCATCTAGGGTCACCGGAGGTCAAACTCTGAAAATCTTGTTAACAGGATATCTCAAGATAGGAAGCTTGGATAAATTTCATACTTAGTATGTAGATGTGTTATGGTAAGAGGAAGAACCCTATCGTTTTTTATGGAGGTCAAAGGTCATCTGGGGTCACTGGGGGTCGAATGCTGAAAACCTTGTTAACACGATATCTCAAGTTAGGAAGCTTGGATAAATTTCATACTTAGTATGTAGATGTGTTATGGTAAGAGGAAGAACCCTATCATTTTTGGTGGCGGTCAAATGTCATCCGGGGTCACCGGAGGTCAAACTCTGAAAACCATGTTGACACGATATCTCAAGATAGGAAGCTTGGATAGATTTCATAGGTAGTATGTGGATGTGTTATGGTGGGAAGATGAATGCTATCATGTTTGGTGGAGGTCAAAGGTCATGTAGGGTCACCAGGGGTCAAACACTGAAAATGTTTTTAACACGATATCTCAAGATAAGAAGCTTGAATAAATTTCATACTTAGTATGTACATGCATTATGGTAAGAAGAAGAATTCTATCGTTTCTGATGGATGTCAAAGGTCATCTGGGGTCAAAAAGCAAAATTTTAAGAATTCCCAAGATCGTGTCATGGGTTCACCAGAAGGCAAAAAGCAAATTTTCTCAAGAATTCCCAAGATCATCATCTTGAGTCATCAGATGTCAAAATGCAAAATTTCCCAGGAATTCTCAAGATCAAATATGAACCTAAAATTGTTTTTCCAACATGTTAAGATAGCAGCACTTGACCAGTGACTGAAAGATATGGGACATGGCATTATTTGGAATAGAACATATATCATCGAAACCTCAATGCATTTTTGCATTCTGGTTAAACAAAAAGGCAGTAAAGTGTAAATACCAATTTTTTGGTTCCTTGCGTTAGCAAAAGGAACCTATGTAGTCAGCTTGGCGTGTGTGTATGTGTGTGTGTGCGTGTGTGTGTGTGTGTGTGTGTGACACTTGCTTCGGTACGCTGTATCTCAACAAGGAAAAATTGGACTAAACTGAAACTTGGTATATGGATCTGCCATAGTGAGAAGGTGTGCCCTATTGTTTTTGGTGAAGGTCAAAGGTCATGTGGGGTCACCAGGGGTCAAAGACCGAAAACCTTGTTTGCACGATATCTCAAGGTAGGAAGCTTGGATAAATTTCATACGTGGTATGTGGATGCATTATGGTGAGAAGATGAATGCTGTAGCTTTTTGTGGAGGTCAAAGGTCATCTGGGGTCACCGGGGGTCAAACACTGAAAACTTGTTGTTCACACAGTGTCTCAAGGTAAGAAGCTTGGATAGATTTCATACTTGGCATGTGGATGACTTATGGTGAGAAGATAAATCCTGTCATTTTTGGTGGAGGTCAAAGGTCATTTGGGGTCACTGAGAGTCAAATACTGAAAACCTTGTTAACACAATATCTCAGAGAAAGAATCTTGGATAGATTTCATACTTGGTATATAGATCCACCATAGTGAGAAGCTGTGCCATACAGTTTTTGGTGGAGGTCAAAGGTCATCTGGGGTCACCAAGGGTCAAAACTGATAATCTTGTTGTTATCACAATATCTCAAGGTAGGAAGCTTGGATTAATTTCATACTTAGTGTGTGGATGCCTTATGGTGGGGAAAAATATTTTTTTGGTGGAGACCAAGGGTCATCTGGGGTCACTGGAGGTCAAACTCTGCAAACCTTTTCAACTCTGTATCTCAGTGTAGGAAGCCTGAATAGATTTATGCTTTGAGGTGTTGCATTAAATCCAGCAGAAAACCCATATGAGTTTTGTCGGATGTCAGAGGTGAAATCACCAGATGCCAAAAAGCAAATTTAGAAGAATTCCTAAAGTCAAATATAGGCACAAAACTGTATCATTCCAGCACATTAAGGTCACATTCACCCAATGACTGAAAGATGTGGGACATCTTTCAGAGATGCTAAGTATCTCAATTTTAGTTGAAATTATAGTATTACGATTTTAATCCATAATTCTGCCATTATGAAAACCTGCATCACATACCACTTTTTAATATTGCAGAAGATTCTCTGCCCACAAAGCAGAGGACTTGTGAAAGTTCACTAGACAGACATTTGTCCTTAGATTAGGACATGTGAGCTTGCAGAAATTGGAAATTGGAATTGATTAATTAAATGCTATTATGGGTTGTTAGTTTTATAAAGAGAACTAAGTTACTGATCATTTGGATCAGATACCACTGAGCGTGCATGAATTGTGATTGCTTAATTGAATAAAACAAATTGTAACTGTATACTGTCTGTGTTGATATCCCTTGAAGTGCCTGTATTTCTTCAGAGCAATTTATTTATGCTTGAATGAGTTAACACAAGATGTGCATTGTCTACAGAGCAGATTTGTGTGCATCTACAGAAATACTGGTTCATTCAGTAGTTGGCTCAGTTTCATTACATTCAGCAAGGAACCACAGTGCCCATTGGGCTCTTGTTTCTCTGTCTGACTGTTTCATAAACTTTGTGAAAAACTTTTGTGAAAGTATGATAAACTTTTTTCTTTAACATTTTATGTTTGTATCAAAATAACAATGGTTCCATTTAAGTATGATCAGGTTTGGACAAAAAAGAACATTCTGATAGTATAAAGTTATGTTTGCTATGTGTTACTAACATGACTTGAAATTCTCTTTGAACCAATTGGAAACTTAACATCATGAGCATGGGATAGCACCTGATGAATTTTACTTTTGGCACATTTCATTTTATTCTTTTCATATCATTTATTTGTTTTATGACATGATTAAATATAATGTGAATGGAAGTCATCCAGAAAGCCAACATGGTGAAAGATGCCCTACAAAACATCTGTGTATTTTGACAAGTCTACATTAAGGTCAGTGTTAGAATAAGGGTTAGGTTAGGTAAGGGTGAAAGTATTAGGGTGACATGTGTTGGGACACAGAGACTTCGGAATGCAAAAGGTGTAACCCATGATAGTAGATACTCTTGTTGTAAATGAGGTGTATAAGGAAGTACTATGTAAGATTTATAGTAAGGCCTCAAAGCTGTTTTGTGATACAAATTTTGTCACAATTGACAATCTTCCCACCTAAATAAAGCTTAGTATTGAAGAATGATGAAAACTGTGACTGCATTAATACTTAATGAATACTTAAATGAAAGACTTCATTTGTGATACAGAAAATTTTTATAATAATTCAAAGTAATGGAGTGATAGGCAATTCAAAAAATTGAACAGTACTGGGGTATTGGGGTAACTTTATTTTTTAGAAAGATGGTTGTCATAGAAAACAGTCACTACATTTGTAGCTCCTGTATAATTTGTTACGTCTACCATTTTGGGAAATATTGCCAGAGGTGGTTGGTGAGATGGAATGTTTTAATTGTTATGAAAGCTAAATCTCTCTGGGCCATGTTAATGCAATTTAAGTGCAATATTTCCCTTTAAATATCATTTGCGTTAATCTCATTATAATAGTAACAGGTTAGTGACATACTGTAACACCAAGATTTCAAATTAAGGGGAAGTGAGCTTACCCCCCCCCTCCCCCAACCTCATTCAAATCTCCTCCTATCTTACTTACAAAAAACCATTCGTGATACTTCAGGGACTAAATACTGCTTGCTGAAGTTGCCTAGTGCCTTATTTTGTGTGAATTTAACAATTTAGTCACAAACATAATGCAGATTGATTAAACAGGGCCATACTTGGGGTACACTTACTCTTAATTGAGGTAACTGCATTTGCCTCTAAAGAATGATGCATACCTCTAGGCTTCATTAACCACATTCGGATTTTATTCATTGCTTGAAGCCTTGATGATGTCCTTATTGGTTGAAAAACTTTAAGGGAAAGTTAAATATGAGAAGTTTTGAAAGCTTTAGCTGGGAGAGTGCTAGGTGGAGGAAGAGTGGGAGGAGGAGGTAGAGGAGGGGGAGGGGAAAGGAAGGGGGTTGGTAAGAAGTCATAGCTGAGGGAGGAGGATGATTTTGGAGGATTTGGAGGAAATATGTAATGTTTGTCAGTGTTGAGTTCACAATTGGTTTTACAACTGTATTCCTTAAAAACATTAACTTGTAAGAAAGGTACACTGTGTCCAGTTTTGGTAGTAAGTGTTTGAGATAGGTAACATAACAATCAATAGTTATTAAGTTCAACAAACAAAACGAACTGAATGGTTTAATCAAGCAATAAAATGCAAGATTTCTTTAAATAGAGGTCAATTTCAAGTGAGACTTGAATAAGTTTTTTTTGACTGAGTATTTTTTAACAAGAAATCATATCTTTCTTCACTATTAAAACTGTCTTTTGCAAATGAAATATTTTAAATAGTGTTTAACTTAATAGAGGACAATGGTCTGTGAGATCTTACTATTCTATAGGACATTATAACAGGATAGCTGTAGTATCAGATCTATGTACACAGATGGTTTTGTTTTCTAGAATAGAACAAGAATAGTACCTACTTCGAATGACTCAATTAAGTGTAACTGACATTGCCTATTCATTGCATCATGACGTTTTTAAGATCTGTTCATTAACACAAAATTGTTTGAAATATTCTCAAAACAGGAAGGGTTCGAGGACATAATTTTGTTTTGGATCTACAAATGTTAGGGAGCCTTTAAGTCGATTTTGATGCTACTGATGTGTAAAACAGACACTCAAAATATAAGGTCAGACACTAAATCAATTTCAGTTTTATGAACTTTATTCAGAATTCTGCTTGTTATGTTGTTTGTTACTATTATTGTTCTGTGGTGCTTCAGTGACTCAAAGAACCAAAGTACTATAATGCAACACTATCCATAGCAAAAAAAAAGTACCATGACAAGTAGGAGGGGTGACATGAGAGGGGGAACAGGGCTACACCCCACCATCCTCACCCACTTAGGGCGAAAATGGGGTCTTCTAGGGCAGCCAAAATCTATTTTTTTTTACTTATCTCATACTGGTTAACCACACATGTAAGGCCAGAAATGTAGTGCCAACATAGTGCTTTAAGGCCAGCTCATACCAGTTGGTTCATACTTCAGTATAGCGCTATAAAGCTGTAAAAGTTGAACACTGTTCAACTCTGAGCTACGTCCGTGATTGGCTCGGAAGCGCAAGGGATGACCATATATGGTTCTTATAGCTTTATAGCGCGTGAAAATTTGGAAGTATTAAGCAGCTTACTTCATGCTTACTTCTACTGCAGTAGAGACACTATATTTTATGCCAAACTGGCGAACCAGTTAATCATCGACGAGGATTTTTAGAGACTTAGAATTGCAAATTTGTTGACCTTCGTCGAATTCCTGGGGGGCTGAGGTCGGTTTGGTCCCATGAAGTGCCCAGCTTCAACCAGTGGCAGAGCTTCCACACTCTAGAATATTTTTTTCTGAAATGGAATCCACAAAATTTCCTGAAATTGGCTCGGCCGTATTTCCTAAAATTTTCAATAATGCTTCAATAATGCTTCTTTTATACTACTTTAATTATAAATCGTTCAATACAAAGCTGCTTTAACCATGAATATAAACACATACAAAATTAATTTAATTATGAAATCGAAGGACAGAGGAAAATGAGGAAATGTTTTCTCTTGAATTTCAAGATAAGGATTTTTTTCCCTCAAATTTCCAGATTTCCCGAAATTATCCCCCTTCCCGAAAATTTCCCGAAGAGCACCCAGGTTTTCCGAATTTCGGATAATTTCGGAAAGAGTGGAAACACTGACCAGTGGTGTATTGCTCGAATCCATCCATCACCATGGGTGGAAATGTCTTCATTTCGCTTCCACGACGGGTATGAAAGATTGAAGATGGTAGTGCTTATACACTTTGTCTGCTATAAGTGCATTTGTTTTTATTTATCAAATATTATAATAAAACACACATGGATATCTGTACGTAATTGGTAACCGTCACGCTAATGTGATGTGAACAGAGTGTATAAAACAAAAGGGTCGAACCATTGTGGGTGGTCGCATGGTTCCAGGAAAGGTTTCAAAAATGCGAACATGGGGTCTTCTGATTCAACGAAAATGCGAGTTCACGTAGATGACATACAGACGTTAGGTTTTGATCGTCAAATTGTCGGATGCAGTAACCACAAACCATGTTCGGGATTATCTTGTGCGGACACTTTTGCTGCAGCCTGAACCCCACCCCCTTCCCGTCGGTGAAGTTAAGGCTGTCCTTAACCATAGGCGGCCATCAATTGGCCGTCTTTGAGTGTTATGGTTACAAAAGCTGTTCATTGGGTAGTTGATTCGTGCGACTTTGCTCAACTTGAACAAAACATATCTGGCTTTACACGTGGTCAACGATCATGGCCTGTATCCTTTATCTTAGTACGAGGAATCTGTAGGGCAAGGATTGCAATCTCTTTGTGATATCTTGGCACCATAGGTTCGTTTGTCCGGGCCTATAAAGACATAAATTAGCCCGATCTTGATGTTGGGGAAACCCCCAGAAAAGCATTGAAGTTCCAAGCCTTCCCCATACTCATACACTTTCAAAACAAAATTGACCCCTTGATGCAATGGAATTAGTAGCAAAATTTGTACTTCGAGATAGGAATTAATCTGTCTGAAATTTGGTCCTTGTCCCTCCACACAAAATGTATCGATACGCCACTAACCCTCCTCAGGATGGCGGTCTAAAACGTTCAGCCCCCTCCCGCTCCCCAGCTGAGAACAGCTTCCTACGCTTATGATTCACTTCAGTAAAATCACCTGGTTTACTCGATGCGAAAGACAGAAAGTGCTGCACCCTTGAAAGTCGCCGTACTTTTCCGAAAAGTGGGCGCTGTACCTAAAAGAGCAAAACACAAGACTTGCTGTATTTACATGTACTGGAGTACGGAAGCTGGTTAACTACGTAGCAGACTTCAAGACATATTCATCCATAATTCCTATATCCCTGGTTTGGGAAGCCTTGTGAAGAGATGGCTGAACAAACAGAGACCCTCTTCGAGATAGAGGAATAAACTCGACAAAAGACATTGTGATTCTGAGTGCAGAAAACAGGTTAAATATTTATCTGACGGAGCACCCCATCCCCTTCTTTTTACTTAGCAGTGAAAAATGTACTATGTTTCCATGTAAAAGTACAAAATTTATCCACCAAGCGCTCTTATCGTCAAGACCAAAACTTAAAAAGGATCAAAATGCGTTTAAGTCATCGGTCAAGGTTTCTGTAGGATATCGTCAAATTTGCAAAATACCAGTTTCCTTCCCTCTGAGAACAACCTTTCCTTACATACATTCCCTTACTTATTACCATCGTAAAAGTATTTACATTATTAATTGGTAGGCAATTCACAACCTTCTGTCCTCCGTTTGGTATGTAAGGACAGCAATACGTGGTCGAGAGGTTGATCAGTTTGGTTTGTTGTCCCCTGGGGACGTAGCTCCTTTGGGAGCAGAACTCCTTCGGGAGTAATGTTTGGTTTCGCCCCTTGAATCTTCGCCAGAGAGTCGAGGGGACTTTTGAAAAAAGTACTATTCTACCTAAGAAAACTTTTTCCCTTTACACTTAATTCCCAAGAAAGTTGTCATTCTCATCATCGTCTCCTTATGATTTTCGAATCAACAGGCTGTTGGCAGTGGCGCCGGCACGGGGGGCATGGGGGCACGTGCCCCTCCAATCAATTTCAGATTTTTTTTTTGAAAATTTTAAAATGATCTCAAAAGGCGTTTAAGCTATAGATTTCGGTAGGGGGTAGGGTGAGGTGGGTTTTCAACCCAGTGATGGATCTGTGGTAATAATTTTCTATCACAAATGGTCCTCAAACTATAAGAATTGTCCCAAATCTTTCGCAAACCATCAAAATTTTCGCGCGCTCCGCGCGCTCCAGACCTTACCCCAGTAATATCGTTATTGTCAACAATTTCCGGTAGCACCTCCCGCAGAAGCACAGTAACGAAAGTTGAAGGCTGTTTATGAATTCTCAGGTAAAAGATTGGCTTTGTGATTGGCGTATAGGTTTGTTGAGGAATTGAAAGTGTCTCGATGCAGAGGATCATGAATGCAGGTTTGGCAAAATTTCGGCGCGCTTCGCACGCATTCGTCACGGTTTGCACCCCATCTTATGACCATTATTAAGGTTGTAATACATGCAACTATTCTAATTACAACACTATTCCGGGAAACATAAGTACATCTCCAACCCCTGTAGGCCTATGGGATCTTTCAGTCTAATTTGTAGCATGATGTGAAAGGTTGAAAGTATGTATTTGCCGTTATAGGTCAGATGGTGATTGTTAATACACTTACGACGAAAAAGCATTTTGAAATGCGCTTTTTAGTCCTTAACCCCTTTTGCTATACAGGGAGGTCTAATATCACTTCCCTGCACTTATACTCTCCCTCCCATCCCCCATTGCTGGAAGCTGTTCGACTGGATTTTCGTTCAGACTTAGTAAACATACGATAGTTGTAAAGTGCTCGGCATCATACTCTATAGTATCATTTGGATGTCAGGCAATAAGCATCATATCAGTGTCCTACTTTATATAATTAATCCAGAGCTTCCAGGAGGCCCTATATCGCTTTCTGCCAGCCTTGGATACCCTTTCATAATGCACAATTAAGCAAGGAAAATTTTCGTAATAGTTCAAGAATGTTTCTGTGGACTTCACGCACCTATTTTTACGAATAAACTTTCCCCGAATAAACGGAATTAATTAAAGTAGCCAAAAGGGGGCTTTAGGAGGTTTGTTGACAACATACCCTTCTCTTAGACAACACACTCTCCGCTTTCAGTTTACCAAAAATTGGAATTCACTAAAGTATGGATATTTCCAGCCATATATTATCATTTCCAAAAATATCCCAAAGATATACCATTTTGCATCTAAGCAGCTTTAAATTCAAAAAAATTTCTCAAAGGGGAGGGGGAAACGCCCTCCCCTTAAACCCCTCCCCAGGACGGCACCTTCATGAAGTGACAAAGGAAGGATTATCACTGCTGTATACTATCGCAGGGACGTATACTCTCCTCTTTCACCTAACCATACTCTCCTCTTTCACCTAACCAAAACTTAGAATCCACTAAATTATGGATATTTTCCAGCCATATATGATTACTTCAAAAAATATCCAAAAGATGGCACCATTTTGCATCTAAGCAACCTTAAATTAACAAAATTTCTCAAAGGGGGGGGGGGAGGGGACCCCTCCCCTTAGACCCCTCCCCAGGATGGCACCTTTATGTAGTGACAAAGGAAGGGGTCCACACTACTGTATCCAATCGTAGGTGCGCATAAAAAGGTACAATTTACGTCGACTTGGGGAAAACTGAGGTGGCATTTTGATGTCATCTGTGGTGCCCATCACCAAACCCTGGCGCCGCCACTGGCTGTTGGAATGAATTATTTATCAAACACGGGTATTTATTTAAATGAACATTTCTCAGTGACATAAAGATCTGTTAGTCAAAGAGAAGTCTTGTTAACACTTTAATCTTGCTTTCTCTGTTAAGCGGTTTAAAAGACAGGTAAGATAAAAGTGACAGATAATAATCAAGTAATTATGTAACAATTTTATATCTTTAATCAGGGAGCTGCCACTCGGAGCTCCCTGCTTTAATACCATTTGTAGCGGGTGTTCGTGGTTCGGGCCGTAGCTGGACAAGGTGAGGGAGGAGTCGAGGTAGCTTCCGGGGAAAGGGGAGGTTTATTTTCTGGAGACGAGATACGTAAGACATTTTGAGGCAATACCGGTAGTTATTTTTGTTCTCAAAATTTTGTAAGGGCCCGATTTTTTAGGCGTTAGGGGACGGCGTTCAGTGGGCCCACAATAATTGACTGCGGGTATGACTTCATGATTTGACGTCGTATTTCGCCTTACACAAACTTTGATTCAATATTTTGCCCACGACGCCTGGGCATCCGTCATTGATACATGGCTTACCTAAGATTGTTTACCAGTCCTGAATAAGCACCCCAAATAAATAAAATACTTTATTAGCCCCTCTCCCCTCTGGTTATAGCTTGCCCGTTACAGAACAGAAACCTATGCTACATGTTGGAGTTCTTTTCCTTCAAAACCTCACACAGAGACCCCGGGAGGATTTAATTCCGAAGTTAGAGCAACTCCAAAATGATTAACTTTGTGATTATTTTATTCTGTCTCACTTGACATTGCATATAAAGCATGAATAGTTTTAATTATCAATTTATCTGGAAAAATATTAAGTAGGAAATAATGTTTTTCTCACACATTTTTAGGAGTCGTGGCCAGTAGGTGGCTACATCTGGAACGGGGTAACTGAGAGCATCGGACGGGGGGGGGGGGCAAATGAGAACATTGGGCCGGTTACACACGGTGTCGCCTTGCAAACATTAGCGGCTCGCCATAGGGGCACGGGGGGGCATTTGCCCCCCCCCCAAAGTTTGCAAAGCATGGTCTTCAATTTTCAAAAAAAAAAATAATAAATAAAAAAAAAACATGTAATTCGAGATGGGTTAGGCCCTCCCTTTTCCTTGAGTGGGCTTAAAATTAAAGGAGTGAATAAATTTCCAATGCAATGCGAAGGTTAAACAAAAGTGCTTTCAAAATGCCATTTTTTCGGCGCGCTTCGCGCGCGTTTTCTCAGTTGCTTGTTTGCTACTACCGTATATATACTTCAGACATCACAAATGGACCTGCCGTTAGTGCGAGCTAAGGTAATCAAAACAAATGATCACCTTATGATATTTGTAATCTGATTAGCGTAGGCATCATAATGTCATTTACAGAGTGTAACGGTAATGCTGGAGTTAAATGCCATAGTTTTGCAGACACTTCAGAGCTTTCAGGGTCATTAGATACACAACCCATTAGCCGTGTTGATTATCATCCACGACTAAAAGCAGTTTTGCCAGGGTGTCACCTGGCCAGATGAGCATAGGTATCTGTCTACAAAAAGTTGTAACGGGCATGTAGTCTAAAAGTATTGGAGAGGTTTCCCTTCCCTTGTCCAAATTGACAGCGCCGTTGGCCCACGAGCGGTCTTATGACTGTCAAATAGCCTGTTATAAGCAAAAGGTTCTCCACCTCTGTGCTAAAGTATATACCGTTTCAATTGATTTAAAATAAACACACCAAACAGTCAATCTAAGCTCAGTGTGATGAGACTTTTGACTAGTGGCCTAGCTATTTGTATATAGGATGACACGTCGTTCTGAGTTAGGGGAATTCCCCTCCCCCTGTAAAAAACTTCGTTTCGGAACGGTACTGAGATCCAAAATACTAGTGCTATCATTTCATCGTTTTCAAGTGTCTTCATGCTCGAAATTTTCGTTAGTTTATGAAAACAGTCCAGAAAACCAACATTTTATGGCTTCTTGGCAAAGCTGAAACATATTGTGGCACAATGAAAGAAACAATAAAATATTTAAAGGTGGAGCTCATTTTATACAAATGGATCAAGCCGCTTTGCCCATTTCACCTGGCTCTTACTCCACCCCTATGGTAGTACGGTAGCGATCGGTTCATATGGTTGTATTTATTTTTAAAGTAGTCTTCTCATGACTAACTGCCTGAAATGGTTTGTGAAGAGCTTTTGAAAACTACATGGGGCATCGCTGTAATACATAATAATAACCATACTCCCATAGGCGTAGGAGCCAGGGGGCTGGGGACTGCAGCTCCCCCAACAAAATATTTTTGTGAAAATTCGGGCAATATTCTGAGAATTTTTCGGGCAGCTACTGAAAGAAAAATAATGCAATAATGTAGCTTAACGGAAGTCGATACTTTAAAAAAACTTCCTTGGTAATTAAAACATAGTTCTGATTTGGATTGCACCAGTACCTATATATTCAGTATTAATTTACCAGTGTGTTTTTAATGGTTAAACTTATATATTATGATTATCAATGGTGTATTTGAGGAGCCATTAGGCCATGCCCCCGTTACTGACCCCGATTTTTTTTGTACCTTAACTAAAACACAAAATTTAACTTCAAAGGTAGCATATGTGGCACCAGATTGCATGTATGGACAACTAATTTTTCAAAAAATTTTCAAAGGGGAGGGGGACACCCCTCCCCTTAGACCCCTCCCCCCAGGCCGGCGATCACACAACATAGTGCCTGCCCACCCCCATAAGAGAAATCCTGGCTACACCACTGATTATTAGCAGCATTTTTGTAACGACTTCCCCAGAATTATATCCAAAATGGAATAGCTAGTAACGTGACAAATTATTGTATGTAATTGGCATGCGGTGTGATAACGGATGCATGCCTATATATAATTCTCAGTGACGTCACAGCTAGGGGTTAGCAACCGCCATGTCCGAGGGCAAGCCTGTACACACATACCGGGGTTGCCCTCAGACATGGCTGAAATAATACACGTGAAAAGCTCCTATGACGTCACGTGAGAACTATCTATATGATATGTACATCAACATTTTGGACGCGCGCGGAGCGCGTGGAAATTTTTGTTTCTATTTTTCGGGCAGATCGTTACAGCTCCCCCCCCCCCCCCAATCAACTTGAGCCCCTACGCCTATGCATACTCCTGTTGAGGCTATATTACTATCCGGAGCTGACCATTAATATTGCCTGGGGGGTCTTCCGAACCTCCCTGAATACGGACTTGAGTTTGCCCCCCAAACAAAATTTCTTAGAGCTGCCCATGCTTGCAAACACTTATGGTAGTGTCCAATAGCCTATGGTGTAGTGTGTGTTTTGTTCATTCCCGAAATATCGGTATCGGATCGGTATCGGTCGATATTGAGAAGTGAAATATCGGTATCGGTTTCATCGGCTACTTGGCATATCGATACAACACTAGCTAGTATTCCCATCTTAAGCAATTATCATACCATGCGCTTCCGAGGGCTGGAACAAATACCGTCGTTGGAGTTCGACGCCGGCTGCACAGAAGATGCACTTTTACCCTACCACTGTCATGTGCGGAGACTTTCTACTCTTCTTTAGTGCATGTGTATATGGGTGTGTGTGTGTGGGGGGGGGGGGCAGACAACTTTGAGGAGGAAAAATTTTTGCCTTCATATGCTCATGTTTTCTAATTGAAGGCACTCATATATAAGTGCAGAAAGCCATTAAGTTCAAGACTTGGAATGAGTTTATTGGACATCGCACTTTGTGATACCCCTAATATCCAAGTTCTGGTAGAGCCACTGAACAACGTAATGACCGCATAAATTTCATTTAAGATTTCCGTTTTTAAATGCCAGTTACTTCTGATTCATACTACATAAGGCCCGCTATATGGCCCCTATAACTCCATATTTGACCTTATGCACCCAGGAAGAATTGATGTTGCTTAGAAAGTCAGAAAATGTTGTAATTTGTTGTAATTGATTAAGTTGTTAACTCTTAGTAAGTGTAAGTTTGCTACATATCTATGGGGAGAATGAAAACCTTTATTATCACCTACTGCTTGCAAATTATAAGACGTCTTTGGGGTCCCTTTAATGTATCGTTTCCCTCTATCAGAAGACCGTCTTTAGGCTACAATGCACCCAAACTATCATTTCGATTTATAAAGTTATCACATGATCAGTACCATACTTCGAGCCACGACTAGAGTTTGTCCAGGAAAAAAACAATGTTTCTATACCCGGCATCGTATTTTCCATTATTTCGAAGAATTTGAAACGAACATTCAGACAAATCTTCATGTAGGGGAAATGGAGGCCATGTAACCTGGCTTTATATTTTGCACCATTTTAATTGTGCTTTGTAAGAGAATCCATATGTAGAGAGGGGGACACCCCTCTCGACCTGTCCACTATAGTACCTCTCGAACCATCCAACACAGGCCTATACATCGGTCGAGTAGTCGGCACTCCATGGTTCCCCTAGTTGGAATCCTGCATCCGCCTCGTGAATGCTTCACATTTTGAGAGTGTAAAATTGAATATCAGTTTTACAGAAAAAAAAAACTGGTAAAGCATTAAGTTGGTCATCAGTTTGAAACTATGACATCAGATCTGCTTTCTTCAAGTGTGATAACTTCAGCTGGTGTATAATTGAATAGTTTCGTTGTAATATATAGAAACAAACATCAGAATCGAATGAGCGTTTTACCAGAAAGCTTAAAATAAGTTCTTTAGGCTGTTACAACATAATATTACCGGTACCTCGTTTACCCGTAACTTGAAGAATTGCGTCTTCATCTGGGGAGACTCCAACGCAGTCCTTTTCGATCCAGGAAGGTTAGCCTTGGAAAGAATACGATATTTAAAAAAGCTGCTTTCCAGTACACGAAAGTTTTTTCTTTTCAAACATTTCGTCAAATGATGTCAAGCATTGCACGGATATTAACTTGCTAATTGTGTAGGCTTGATCACTTGACGTGGCAAGGGTTGATCAGCCGCTGTAACGTTATATTGCAAGTGCGCCCTCTAAATTTCCCTGTGTAGAACTCATTGTCATACAATAATGTCGTCGACTGTTTTGAGAGAAAGGGAAATCACTTTACAAAGTGTTCGCTACAGAAAAATGTTATTGATATTTTTCTTAATACATAATTCATTAAATAGCAATTCGAGAGCAGACAACTTTGCCGTAAATTGTCTGTTCAATTGCAAATTCATAATAGTTCTCATTAAGTCCAGATGCGGTTTTAAAATACGAGAGCGAATGAACATCTGTCTATGATAGAAGAGCCGTCATGTCTGTGTGTAGTAGGCTGGTCAAGACAGTAGGCCTATAACTATGACTTTATGATGTACCTTTACGTTAAATTGAACTTACCAAATCCATATGGTAAGTCTTAAGATCGAGTTAATTGATTCCAGCTTCATAATAGCTGAATTAATAAATCAAATACATTAGTCACAATTTAGACAACCTATAATGAGGGCTGGCATTTTGTCACTTCTACAAAGAACGTTGTTTTCTACTCAATTCTCTACGCTCGGTGCGGCATCAAGCCTTTCATGTTCATCAGATTGTTATCAACCGTGTTTGGTGAGTAACCATGACAACAAAAGGGATGACTTCAAAACTAACATTCGAACTGATGGAGCACATACGAACTTATGAACACTTCTTTTGTCTCTCACGTTCTCCGCGATTCCTGAATGTAGGAACTAGGACGCTTCCTGTCGCCCCTATCTGTCTTTCCAGCGCCTGCACGTGCCCATGCATAAAAACGCTGAAGACACTTTCCCCTCAACACTGTGGTACATAAGGTTAGAAGCCCAGTGGGCTGGGTCACAATTGGATAAAGTCCCGGGTGACATTACATTTTAGGGATGTATACCGTACTACTAAAGCCCCAAGGTCTTTCAAATGTAGGCTTTGGAATGGGAATTTTCCGTTTACTTGATAAGTTGATGTGAAAGTGGACAGGTTTTTCCGTCAAAATTAAAAAAAATCGTTAAACACGTTATTATTTTCTTTTTCACTTGTATTTGCCACTTAACTGTTTTTTTTTTAACATTAGCATCAGTTGCTGATGCCATTTTTGCAGCTACGCAAGGGCTTTTTAGTGTGAAATATCTTGTTTTCACACTATCAATTCTAAAACTGTTAAAAGTTCCTGAGAAGGGGAAGAACTGCATCCCTCAACGACACTCCTCTCCTTAAATCACTCCCTCATGATTTCGTTTCGCTTCGCTTCTCGCCAGGGCCTGATCTACCAGGGGGGAAGAGCTGGGCATAAACTAACGTGGGTCCCCTCCCATTATAATTCTCCACAAGACTACAGTGGCGCAAGTCACGAAAGAAGAGCAAGGGTTGTGGCCACTTTCAGTCGAAATGATCTCCATAGATTTCCTTCTTACGTACATGTAGGATGATATTATGTTTTGAAGTTGATTCGGCATACTCTTCGGTAACCAGAAGTGGTAGGTAAGGTTCTGCTAAAACAATTCACGGTCAGACTGAATCGATCTTTAGTGTAGCCTTATAATTATGCGAGACAGCCAGATATAAGGTATTCGACAATGTGGAATTCCCACTGTTTCCTACGGTGGCTACCTCTGGATTCAGCCTGGAATACTCTATACAAAAATACAATAAATAGTTTTGGGGCCCCTTTTTATGGGGCCCGTGGGCACGTGCCTCGCTGGCCCATGCTTAAATCCGGTCCTGCCCACGTTCTCCGTTCGCTCAAAGACAAGACATGAAAGAAGTAAGGTAATTTCATGAAGTTGGGGTGGAAGGTGACGTAGATGTAAAAAATAAGAGTTTGAATATCTGTTATAAACAGAATCTTACAGGTTGGTGGGTAACCTCCAGAGAAAGAAAATATACAGCTTCCTTGGTCATTCTCATCCCAAACCCTCAAAATAGCTTTGTATTTGCTTTAATGTTGCTCAAATTACCTACGTCATGTGGACACCATCTTTATTTAAAGTCTTCAAGGAAACAATAAAATTTCTTCAAAAACTGAGTTTGACTCATTTAAATCGGCATTCATCCAGAGTCACTGGATCTATTATATGTGACACCCTATCTAAATTCCATTTATGTTACCAAATATATTCATTATTGGAGAGAACATGAAGAGACAGGATGAACGATTTGAAAACCAAGGTAACTTTACTCAAGCAGGGATGTGCAATAGAAAGGTAACTTTATCAGGCGCGGAGATTTCTTCTTAAACGTTGGGGGAGGGGGAGGGGTTGACGATCTTTCAAAAAATTTACTGTGTGAAAAACAGAAAGTCAACGGGGGAGTTCTTTGAAAGTGGTGGGGGTTGTAACCCCTCAGCCTCCCCCTGTTTCTCCGCCCCTAAACGTTATTCATGTTTTCAATAGCCAATGCTCCAAAGTCATGTTTGTGAAACGTCTTGAAGGCTAGAAAAATTAAAACATCATTTAAGGCTATCTCAGTTTAGTATATTTCAATTATGCTAACTTTGGTCGCCCCATCCCCTAAGGTTTACCTGATGTAGCACGGACACTGTGACATATGTAAGGGCTGCATATTTCTCATGTGATACAATTAAATGTGCTTTTAGGGCTAACCATATTGATTTACAGGTATTTTTCTTGTATACTTTGCATACATAATATCGAAATATTGCAAAGCCAAGGTCCCACAGGTAAAAACAACGTACTTTAAAATTCATAAATTTTCACCACATATAAGATTAAATCATTTGGTGCCATTATTTTCATTAAATTATGGGAGGTTTAAAGAATAAAAAAGTAAACCTCATTTTGTAATGTTAGATAGAAACTTAAAGGTCTTGTGACATGAAAATTACATAGTTGGATATTTGATGTGAACAGCATTAAAATTCAGAAAAAAGCCACAATTCCCATTAAAAACCATCAAATATTGACCATTTTACCGGGTAATTTCTATTTCACACTTGTAAAATGAATAAACATGAGCTGCCGTACAATATGCAAATATGTGACATCGAAAGATGGACATACCATACATGGCTAATGTTAGCCTTTGTTTTTTCAACCTTAATTTCATGGACACTGTGGTAGTATTGTTATCCCCTGAGGGGTTTAGTATGAAAGTTAAAAGTGTTTCCTTGAGAAATATTGATATCACTCACCAAACTGTAAACTATCTGATCAGTAATTAAGAGATAGTTTATACAAGGTTAACAAAAGAAATGTTAATACTGTGCAACACTCCACATCATTATTTTTGCATAGGCAATGAGTTACTTCAGAAACCATCAAACTTTGAACACGCGTATTTTGAGAACGGTAAAAGATATTGAAATTATTCCAACGGATTTTCCATTGGAAGACTTAAGTCTTTAGCTGACAAGTGAAAAAGCTCTTTTTGGTGGCATTTCACACGACCTTTAAACAATACTTCTCTCCTCAAACTTACCTGATGTAACATGAACAACATGTGTTCCACTCATAAGAGAACGGTTGCATTATCCAGTGAGTTTGGACCTGAGAAATGCTGGATGTCAGTAGAATTGCTTGTTGTGATGACAATAAAATCACTTATTGCAAATATTTGGAGGTACTTTTATACCAAAACCACAAGAAGGGTCATTAAAGTAAAAAATTTTCATTCAATATTATGTACCTGATGTAACGTAACAAAGTCAAAGTAGAACCTGAGTATGACATTTTTTGAGGGAAATTGTGACTTTCTTATTTGTTTAGCGATCAGCCATATGAGAAATGGTCAATTATCTATACCAATATGGAACATATTTTTTTGAAACGGTTATATCGGCTAAGAAATGTTGTCAGAGCGCCTTGAATTTATCAGATGTATAACATGGACACCATCTCACGACTTTGTGGGGAAAGTATACTTCATACAGTATCATTGAATAACAAGGGGCGATTTACTTGATTAAAGGTAGAATGCAGTCACCCCAATAAAGAATTGTATAGTAGACTATCCTGTTTCCTGAATGGATCTTGAGAATCACGTGACAGTATTTTTCTCACTCAATTGTAAAATTTACAAGGAGCAACTGCTTGGCTTTACCTTGAATATGCAATATTTATGTCCTAAAATATTATGAAAGATACTTGGAAGAGAAATAGGAAGAAATTTGTGACATTTAGCTATTGTTTCAAAATAAGTTTGAGCCGACTGCTTTTGACCTTTAAATTGTACTATAGTTTCTGAACAAATTTACTTCTATGAAGACACGTTCATTAGCCAGTTCGACCTGGTGTCCCCAAAACTGCATAATATATAACTGATGCAATAGTTGGACACCGTTAATTTACATTGTTAGAAATCTAGAGTGTGTAAGGATCCACATGGGAAAGTGGTATTTGACAACTATTATGCTGCTCTGTAAATTGGATAAACTTGAGAACACGGGATGATCAAGTAGCACAATTCAGGTGTGATTGAGCAAAAATTGTACCTGATGCAACATCTGACTCCATTAGTAAAAGTTTCTCCCAATTAAGTGCCATAAAAGTTGGGAACGTACAGTGGCGTAGCTAGATATCTTTTGTGGGGGCGGCCGCCCACCTGCCCCCCTCTAGCTACGCCACTGGGAACGTAAATGTATCCTTCCAAGTGTTTTATGAACTACAGATTTCCTTCCTTCATAAAAACCATCATAGTATGGGATTAGTTGCAAAAAACTATCACAAATTGACATTCCACCTATGTAACATAAGCTACTTTAAAAAAGCTGACATCGTGCGTTACGTGAGCATACTATTTTTATTATGTACATCTTCTGAAGAACCAGACGCGATTCAGAAGGAGTTCTTTGGCCCTAACTCCCTCCCCTCACCCTTTTTTGCAACTACTATCGTCTTTTACCCAATCCCAAAGCTGCAGTTAAACATTTGTGGACATTAATCCTTATTTTCAGTTGTCAAGAAGTCTCATCTTTCAATGATTAGTTTCAAAATTCCTGTGGAATAATCCCCAGACCCCCTTGTGTTGCGTAGTTGAAGGGATATATGGTCATTAATGGCTGGCCTGTTCCGAAATTGCTTGGTTTCATTTTGGTATTGCATTACATGTGAAAACATTTCATCTGACATTTTCTTTTCGAAAGCACTTAATTTAGGAGCACTGCGTCCGAGCACTTCATCAGTCTAACAGCGAACAGTTGGAATACATGCACATTGATGGATGATATTCAGTTCGGCCCGTACTTTTCATGGGCTCCTGCTCCTGTGGTGCGATTTGTGTTTACTCAGCCCCTCTTTAAGGCTTCCTAAAAAAAAACTGACTAAACAAGGAATATGCCACCACAGCCTGCTAAGCAGGCAAGTGCCCATTAGTCCAAGCATACTGTTACGACCTACTAAAACGTACCGTATTTGTGTACTTCAATGTGCACTATGTAGTTTTACAGATTGGTCGTTTAAAAAAAAAAATCACTGGTAAAATGGGGCCGATGCGCACTGTCTAAGAAGAATTTTTATGACTTACTAACGCTAACCCTAATCTCTAAGTAATCCGTAACCTTAACAAAGGATACAATCGATACAATACAATACCATCAGCCAATCAAAATATACCTTCTTAGACAGTGCGCATCAGCTGGTAAAATTGCCCGAAATATAGCTCTTCCAAACAGAACGCTTAGATGTCAAAAAGTGTATTATCTAGACAGCAGAAAAAAGTTTGCGACTAAGTAAAATTCAAACTTTGCAGGGTCGAAAAAAGTTTATGTAAAATTACTCCCATTCGGTTTGAACCTTCACGACGACCTAACTGATGTATAGTGTTACAAAGCACCCCTGCTTTACCCACCTTGGCCCCTTACCAATTATCAGCAATACCAGATGTCAAAAATTTAAGTCTGGCAGTCTTTAATTTTCCTTTTTTTTTTTTCTGAAGGAATCCCGATCCCCCTACCTCGGCCATTTTGGTGGATACTCTTGCTGGATAGCCTAAACTTGCAGCACCGTTCCTGATCACCACATAAAAAATGTTATTCCATACATACTAATTCGTAGTAATGTATTTATCTTGATTGCCAAATGCCAGGAAATATCATCTAACAGTGTTTAATTTCAGCCGAACTTCCCGCGGGAGGCAGGGATCAAATTTGAAAGCACGAAAATAAAGTTCACTTGTGTATCTCTTGATTGCCATATGCCAAGAAATACCATTAAATAATTTTTTAAACAAATTTCAAAATTTTGCCCAGACTCACCCCCACCGAAGCTTAGCACATTTGAGGCTCGTAGTTTCAATCATTGCTCTCGCAAAATTAGCCCCCACTCTAGGTGCCCATTTTGTAAAATCCTGAATCCGTCCCAAAAAATTGCAGGTATTTGAAAACTTTTTATAGAAATCCTTATTATTATTGATACATATGTTGTGCAAATATGACTGAGATGCAACACAAATATGTTTGAGCAATGAACACAATCAGTCTAAAAAGTAATGGTTTGTACGTCACAAATTCTTTCAAATTCAGCCCTGCCCCATCAAATAATTTCAAGAAATTTATGCAAAAATAAATCTCTATCATTTTCTTCTTCTTTCCATGGAAGAGACGTTCATTGTATTTAATTTAATACCAGACATGATTCTACCTGGTAAGTAAATGATCTATAACAAAGTGATTGTGCACTTCGTAACCCCAAAATGTCTGTGCCCCAGCTTCATGGAACGACTCAGTGCTTAACTGCATTACTGTCCTTACAAGAATAGCACCCCCAAATTCCACCTCACCAATACTCCACCTCACCAATACTATACCTTTTCATACCAAAAGAACCATTCCCTCCCCGATCGTATAGTTAGTATACTTTGTTTATTGTGAAGAATTTCAAACTACAGTGAAAATTAAATTTACCTTTCTTTGATAAAAGATGTATTAATGGGCAATAATGGAAAGTAACCACAATTTAATTTTTTACAAAAAATAAATAAATAAAACATGAGATTTAGGAGCTTTTCATTTCGCATTTGACATCCATACGCCTACATTTCAAGTAGGCATATTTGCAAGCATGCAGGTGCCTCATTTTCGGAATTACCTTGACTACATTCATTTCACGAGTCATTTAATTGTTTAAAATGCGATCACGTATAGTCTCTAAAGATGCTTTTTTCCTTTTTCTTTTTGTTTGTCTTTTTATCACTAATTGTTGTCAAGTGGTTTGTTAAGTAATTCCTCCATGAAACTGATTCTAAGATCAGCGCCTCTTTGAAAGTCAGAGAGCACTTGCAGGTATCGCCTATCAACTTTCCATCCGAAAGCAAAATGGGTCAAGTAGGACTCTCAACTGTTAATGTTCCTCTCCTCCGATTACTCATGGAATCAATCTCGACTGTCTTGTCACCTTTAAAGGTTTTTTACTATTATTATGAATAATTAAAACACATTTCATGTTAGCCCGTCTTGTCCTTGTCGTCTTGTCATACCGGTATTTTACTTTCGTCCTCTTAGGCCTAGGGTTCATTGAACCGACCAACCGTCTCAAAGACATAGGGATAAATTTTCCGACGACAAGTTTCTCTGCAAAGAAAAGTGAATCCGTTTTTATGATGTATCAAAAATGAATTCAAGCTAACCATCAATCTGTTTGCGGAGAAACTGAATGTAACCCCGAGCACGATCGGCCTGATAAGTCACACCTTCGCGGCTCTCTGTATTGAACCCTCCCTGTCAATATGCAAGCGAACTTGCCTCCTCCTTCGTTCAATAGGACACGTTTGATCCTATTAAATGTTCTCCCAAAGTCATAAAAGTTTGGTGTAATTACCGACCAGTGTAATTAGTTAAGGGATCTGATCAAATCAAAGATTTATGACAATAATCCAGGTCTCCGTTAGGTTTATTTATTGGCCGTTTGTGGTTCCCCCTGCTGATGCGCCGGTGAAGCTTCTTGTCTCTAGCATCTATCATTTTGACTGAACCTTGGAGCCTTTGAAGAGTTGAGGTAAAAACGAGGGATCGTTTTGAGATCGACTTTAGCGGAGATAAACTCCTTTTCTTGTGACAGTTTAAGATAAATTTTAGCTAAAGAGCGTCGATCGACCTAGTTTTAAAGGTCAGGGGACACTTCTGCAATTGAAAAAGGGGATTCAGCTACTGTGCATGCGCACCCCGAACTAACCTAATACTAAAATATCTCGTTTTGCAGAAAACTATGCTGAGAACTCCTTCTGTTACAACGTTAATGACTTTTACAAACTCGAAACTGATCTGGGGAATACATACGAGGTTTTCCATTAAATTCACGATATGGTAAGAAAGCACGGCTTGCCATCATAAAAGTAAAGGAAAGTTATCATTATTGCATCAGTTGTCCTAAGTAGGCTAATTATTGATAATATCACTAAATTATGTAGAATTACCCTGCAGTGTATTATTTCGATAGCAGTGTATCGTACATTACGGTGTTTTGACATTCTCTTATGATGCATTTCGAGGTGTGTCTCTACAAAACAACACAATCAACGCTACACTGGCTGCAATATCTTGGTTTTATCTGGCAGCAGTGGCGTAGCCAGGACTTTTTGAGCAGGGCGCACTGGGGAGTCACAAACCTTTCCTAGGGGGAACAATTTCTGAATTCTCTCCCTCTCTATAGGGCTTATGTACAGAACTGTGCATTCCAAACTTTTCCACGGGGGGCACCTGGGGTGGCACGGCTTAGTCGTGGGGGCACGTTCCCCTCATGCCCCCGTAGCTACGCCACTGTCTGACAGGCACTGTAAACCGGTGGTATTTAACTGTCGCAAGCTCTTTAATCATGGAGGGGTCCCTTTAGTTTAAAATAGTTATAAATTTCTTGCACAGATCAAACTAGAGTTCTTTTCAAAATATTCCCAGACCTACCAAAACCTCTCGACGACCCTGACTTTTAGGCTAACTTCGAAGGTGTGGTGCAACCAATAATCCTGTGATGACTGCAGGAGGCTGAGTAGACACCTCGGCCATATTTTAATAGTAACAGAATTTCTAATAAAGTTTATTTTTACTATAATAAAGTTATTCCATAAAAAGTAATTAATGCTATTGATAGACATGCTAATTTAAATATCGGTGGTGAATCAATCAACGAGGGTATGGGAGAGACACACTTAAATTTTGCAGATGGCAGGTTTATCGGTGCATGTTGATGTGTCTGCGAATGATGACTCTTGCATGTAGGGCCCTTAGCCAGCTGCCCACACTTGGAGGGCAAGGGTATATGCTTGGAGGAACACATACCCATCATAACCCATGATAAGGGCCTGTACATGGCGTATTGACTGCGCTAAAAGGTTGTTTTTCACACCCCACCCTTCTATTGTCTTCGTGGGGTACAACATGTTACAAACCCCACCGCATAGGGGATTTGCATATACAAGGAGCAGCTCTGAAATGCATTTCTGTTAAAGATGTGTTTGTCAATTAATTGCGTCTTCCAAATCACTGCTTCAAGTGAACTGCACAACCACAGGTAAAATTAGGATAGACATAATTTTTAATGATCGTGGCCAACACTTTATCAAATGTACTTATAAATGTGTGAAAGTTGGGGGGTCAGTGGTGGCGTCAGGTGGGGGAGGGGACCATGCCCCCCGTCGGGGAAGACTGCCCTAATCGAAGAAATTTTCCGGTTTCGTCGAGAAGCTGTTATATATACGATAAAATATGTAGTCCCCGGCAACGGCTACTCGCCCCGACGATGTACTTAATTTTGGTCTAAATTAAGGCAAGCTTTTCAATACAACCCCCAAATTTTCCAATTTTTCTTCGTTAAGAACCCAAACTTTTTGAAATTTTTCATAGTAAAAGCTCAACTTTTTTCAAATTTTCTCCAATAATAGCCCGAAATTTTCGGCCCACTCTGCGCACCAAAATTTTGTTTCAAACGTCATTTCGGCACTCTATCGCCCTTGTCGAGGCTTCGAGTTGACTGCTCATCTGGGAGCTTGGCCCCCTGTTTGGTAAATCCTGTCGCTACCCCTGGGAGGGATTGGAACATAATCAAAACTTCAAGGACATTTTGTCAGAAATCCTCTCCTCTTTGGAAACGGACCCTTTGCATCCCCCATCCCTATCCACAATTTCAGCGCAGTTCGTATCAACCAGTTCTCTTCATGGATTGAAATTCCTATATACATTCAAATAATTATCCTGTTTAAATACACGTCCCGAATTAGTCTGACTTTTACTCTCTGACAACATTCTGCTGACATAAATTTCATATAAAGTGGCGGTACTGGATTAGCTTCAAGCATTGCATTTTGTTTATGAAAGGAAATAAAAAATCATCTTTCCTTTCCGAGGATTTGATGAAGTTGCGTCGGGGTCTACTTTGTCACAGCAGATCATTCATGGTCATGTTAACCGCTTGATCAGCATCCGTTACCAGCAATCGAGCTTCAGATACAAAGACAGGTGCCATCCTGATCGATTACGAATTTCTGCTTTGAGAGTAGTAACCCAAAAATACTTGCGATCTGGTCATGTAGAGATGGATCGAGATATAACAAATTGAAGCATTTGCTGGTTTTCCTGTTTTTTGTTTTTTTTTACAGATGGAAATTTGCAGGTATGGAGGTATGGATTAAGTCTGGTGGCCTTAGGCAATTCTTGTACTTGCGTACGCATTATGGGGATAGGATAATCATTTTACTACACCACAGGGAGACAATTAATTTGATCGGAGGCGAGTTCAGATTAGAAAACGCCTGCGAGAACGGGGCCAGTCAGGGGCTATATTAACCTAAAGTTTGTAATACGAAATGTGATTGGTCTTGCAAGGCCAGATCCTCCCCGAAATGGGAGGTGTCAATCTCTACACCTGAACTTGAATACGAGAGCAGTCAGAGTATAGAAAGTTGACGCAGCTTGCAGAATTATATCTCCATTGCGTACACGTGATCGCGGCTTCGCGATCTGTTCAATGACTCGTGTTCTTTGAAACGTTATACATCGTGATCTTTTTAGATCAAACATTTACCCCCCCCTCCCCCACACACACCTAATTCTATAAAGGCTGTGGAAGATAACCCGAATTTTTATCAACAATGTATGGTTGTTGGCAGATATCGAAAAGGAAACTGCGCCAATCCAGTTTCAACTAGTGCACCCTAGTATCTGTATTTATGAATGGCTTTTGATTCAGGTCTGTTAGAGTGTGTGAACTGTTCGGGCAGCACGGGGCTGCCCCTTCATTGAAAAACGGTTATCTCCGTGGCTTTATCATGTTACCATATTTTTGTTATTGGAATGTCAAAATCCCTTCAAAATAACTCCTTCGTTCACCTTTTATATTCATTACTTAATTATTTTCGGGAACCTCACAAATGATATTTTTTAAGGAAAACAAGAAGATATTTATAAAATTTAGCAGATGTATCAAAGTAAACTTGGGGAGACTGCTTATTCCCTCTAATACAGTACTCACTCAAAATTATTTCTCATTTTTTCATTTTTCAACTGGACTGATTGGAAGGATCGGTTCCATATATCCTATTTCGTATGCCTATAATTCTGTACGCTGTTAAAGGATGAAGTCATGTATTGTCAGTTTCCAATCCAAATCCTCTCCTTATTTCCATTCAACACAAGTCAACAATGGGCGAAGGCCCTGAATCGTCACCAAACTTGAACAAATCCCGGCTTCGAAACTCAGCGAATAAAAACACCATGAATAAAACCAAAACCATAATATTTTGGTAATTATCATTAAAAAACAACATCGGCAACGACACCAACAATACAACCGACAGTCACAACAACAAAGAAAACGACAAAAAAAAAAGCAACAACGACAACAACAACACAGTTAAAATTTTAAGACACAAAAAGCCAAAATTTCAGCCATCCAGTGAACAAGATTAGTAACACCGAATCGCTAGTCTTCTGCTATGGGCTACATTCACATGTAAGTATATTTGTTATTCTCTCATCGGATCAAACTTTGTTTTTTTTTGGGGGGGGAGGGGGTCTAGCTTCGTACCTCTTGCAGAGACTGAAAAGAGAAATAGACTGAGCCTGGATTGAACGTTTAAAATTATTTTGTTTTTTCTCTTTTCGTAGATAGCATATAACCTTTTCTATCCCCTAAAACAGTTGAGACTTACCAGAAACGATTTTTGTGTAAGGTTCTTTCTGAAATGATCGTTGTACCACAGCCGCAAATCACAAATATCAGAAATAGCAGAAAGCACAATTTCAAGTATATTGACAAGTTTTTAGCATTCTTAAAATTTGGTAGATTTCTTTTATGCTTGGAAAGTATTCCCAATTACAGCCTGTGTATAAGGATAAAAGTATCACTATCAAGGAAATTAAACAGAATCAGATGATACTGTTTGTTACACTTTATTTCTCATAGGGCAAGTTTTCCTTCTCATCCCAACCCGTTCTTCTCCGTCAAATATCAGTAGTTTTAAGCTATTAATTCTTTCCAGGATTTCTTTTGAGTGGTCCTATCTAAAACCTTCAGTGTTAAATCCTTCCCCCAGGATATGTATACACGGCATACAAGCGTCTCAAAGTATAGCCCAGATTCGGGTCCCTACGGCGTCTAGTGCAAGTCGATGTACTTTCTTTGGCATGGTCATTATTGATTCGTCGGAAGGAGATGGGATTACAGGGTTTGACGATATAGACAAATTGAAAAGAAACCACCAGCTTGACTTCTATGTAGCGTCTCCAAAGAAGGTCGATTATTTTTAATAAATTCTCCGCGAGGTAAGTACTGAAGTTCCAATTATCGACAAAGGGTTCTTCAAATCAACACTTTGAACATACCCTTCCACACGATTTTAATCAGAATATTGGATTTGACACTTTACTGTTTACTTTTTAGCAATTAAATTATTTTGCCAGTGTGGCTTGTCCTTTTTCACCGCCATGTGAGATCTGAGTGGTTTTCTTTGTTTTGTTTTAATCTGAATTCCGTTTGTAATTTGGTCATTTTGGCTTATTTCATTGACAGTAATTACTCTCCTTACTGAAAAGGTAACATTCAATCGATGTTAGGTTACCCAAAACACTAGGTACAAATTGTACAATTATAACATTAGGCTAATAATTATCAGCTCGTAACAAATCTGACTCCCGAAAGGAATACAGAACTATCTGTTTTTGTATTAATTAATGGACTCTTCTGAAAATTTTGATCGCCCCCCCCCCAAAGTAACACCTCCCAAAATATATAATACATTCAGGTGGTTTAGGATGAACTTTTGATGCTGAGTTCAAAACATTCAAGACAAAATTAAATGAACAAAATTTAAAATTGAAATCACTAAAAGCTTTCTCAAGTCACATCTACAGGTGAGTTGAGGATACAAAGCAAAATGAGCATTTCATCTGCCTGTCTTATTTTGCTAGCATTTCAGTTGCTAATTGAGAGTTATTTAGGCAAGTATTCAACAAAAAAGTGACCTATGTCTCTTTATTTCTATTTTAAACATCTGAAAACTACGAAAAACTTGTAACAAAAAAAATTTAAGGGGTTCACATTTTTGCACCAAGGCTGAGTAGGAAAGTGGGACAACTGCCATAGGTTTACAGCTTTGAAAGACAAATGTAAAACACGTATATTTTGAACTGTGCTGCATAATATGTGACGCCCATAAGCTTTTATATATCTTAAGTGTTTATTTCTCTGACTTCATAAACTTATCAACTACATTCTTATAATTTTTTTAAGAACCTTCCTTCTAATAGAGGAAATTGAATTTTAACCTGGGGATATGAACTTTTCTCCATATCTGGTCTCCATATCTTGGTAATCTTCATTTGCCATAATTTTTTCTTATCAAAGCTTTCGAATGAGGCTAGGTTCTATATTTCAATAAGCATCGCAAAACTCTTGTACCAAAACTGCCAAAGCGAACCTTCCACTCACTAAAGTTGCAATGATAATATCTATCCTCTTGAAAGTTTTCTGAACACAAATCCTCCCCTCAGAGAGTTGAATTATCCTCATCTTCAAGTACATTTCTTATCCTTTAACATCTCTCCTTTCTCTCCTTGAATACAGTTTTTCTCTTCTCAACCCACATCTGCAGTGTATTTGTATAAAATCTAAAATGAGGGCGTAATCACCTCCTCAATAAGTTTTAGAGTCCTTCATCAAACCATGTTTAAATAGAGGGAGTTTCAAAAAAGTGCGATTCAGTTACAATAAAAGTGAAAACAAGAAAATTGGAGAGGAAAAAATCAATAAATTACCTAACTACTGCTCTACATATTAAACCTTCGACGCTAGGTTAGACATTCATGTCCTGAGAGAGGACAAGTTAAAGAGACCAGATTGAATGGTATTTTAAAGGGACAATAAATTGCACGACTAACAGTTAAAGAGGGTCCTGAATGAAACAAATAGTGTGCAGTTGAGCATGTTTCATCGATAATCTGACAACTAAACTTTTCACAACTTAGAATTAAATTTATGTTATCGATTTTGTGTGTATGAAACGTCACATTTGTAGAAAAACGTTTCCACTTCATAAAACCATTTTCTATTTTCTGTTTAAAGTATTTTCACAGTTGAAAGTGGAATCTGTAAACAATTCCACACTGTTCCGCATACAACACAGTCACTCTTTGAAAATTCCAGGCATATTCCCAGTATTTCGTTATTTTGATATTTTATCCATGTATTACCTTTATCGCAAAGTACTGACACTCATATTTTTTGATCCAGTTATTAAGAAAACATACAGTTCAACTGCTTTACATTTGCAGTACTGATCAATTCGGTTGGGCATTCTTAGGATAATTTGAAGATTTTAATATTCTAAGAATAAACGCATTTTTTTTTAATGTGGTAGTAGGAAACATACAAAAGCAGCTGGCTACCATTCTCAATTATTCCCTTACAACAAAAGTGTAAAAGAATTACTTCACAGAAACACATCATCCGATAAATAAATGTCAGGCCGTGTTTTCATTTAATGCCTTAGCGATTGATATCTTCCTTAAAATATAACATGTGCTTATCTTTCAATGAACGTCAGATGTCATACATCACTTGCAGTCCATATTAGCTTGACAGCATTTTGAAATGGTTTTCATCACAAAATCATCGAAACTAGCAACAAATAACTTGTTTGATAACATTAAATCTCCAATAGAATCAAAATCTTTGACAGATAGTTCTGAATTTCGTATCAAACTACACGTTCTTTTTACATTTTCTCCTGGTTATTTCTCGACTCAAATTATGAGTGCATTTCGATTGGTTTTATTTTCTTCCATTAATTTTAAGCAAACTTTGCTAGCATCGAGTACTCTCTGACAATAAGATGAAAACATGTCAGAAACTGGTTTCGGATTTATCTACTCTGGATGACTTTCTCGTTTTTTAGAGACTTTAGTCATTAGACGTTTTCAAAAAGTTTGATTACATCAAGCCCACGCAATCGGTGACGTTGATGAGTTTCAATTTAAGCTGTCATATGTAATGGACAACATCAGGGAGAGCGATATGTTCCAAGGTATTTCTTTTATGAACTTAAATTTTATTGGATCAATGATTGTTTTTATAATTAATATACTATTTTCTATCATGAATAAAGTTAATGTGGATGATTTTATTACACCATAGCTTTACATTTATAAGTAGCATTTTGAGTGTACTAGTTTTAATTATCACGTCCGTGGTTTTTTCTCTCAACTAACCACTTAAAATACACTTTTTATAATTTTCGAATAAAAATAATAGATTATATCTCATTCCTTTGTTCCTTCTTTTATGATTTAATTTCAGTGTTTTTTTTTTCTGTATTACACATTTATGGATTTTGCAAGGATCTACCTTAAGTAAACAGAATAAGCATTATGAAGAAACTTAATGGTATGCAGTAATAAAGAACTAGAGTTGGCAAGTGAATAAAGTTGTCACAATTTGAAATATTTCCTCATTCTGTGATCATTTTTGCTCACGTTTGCATGGTTCCTTACTTCTCCTTCTAATAAGGCTCTAGAAGCAGACACAATTTACTAAAGTAAGCACAAAGGCATCGCTAGGAAAATGGTGCGCTCAAAGTTGTGTCTGCATGTGTGTAACGAATGTGAAGTAATTGTATACGATTCTCTTATTTTAGATCCTAGATATGATTTTCGTTGTTTCTTCTTTATCTTCTTCTTTATTTCCCTTCCCAAGACCACTTTAAACTATTAAGCTTTAGTTACATATGCAATTTTAAAAAAAGACCTTCACAAACACAGATCTCGAAAAAGGTATGGAACCTCTTTATAAAGTTGAAATAATTGTGCCAGATTACGAAAGTATCAACCGCTTTGCAAGTGCACTGTACAACGAGGCTAAATTCGAGGAGGTATAACGTAAGAAAATCAGCTACTGCTTACCAAAAAAGTTTTATTTTTAAAACGATGAAAATGCTAAATTTTGACTGATTTGACAGCTCATGCAATGTTTTATTGGATATTTTTACGAGAAGGTAAGTTATATTTTCTTCGTCAGTCAATAACTGGGCCGGCCTTGGGTTACCCAATCTTAGCGACGCCGTCGCTAACTTCTTTCTCACGGCTTATTAGGTTTGGCTCAGAAGGGATAAAACAAATCCGAGGAATTAAGGACCAAAGTTGGGGCGTAATTTGGGAATCGTTGTTTTTTCCCTAGAATCTAAATCAAGCTAAAATCTTCCCTGTGTTCCTATCTTCTCATTCAACTAGCCTTATGCCTTTAAAGAAGATGGTAACGAAAACGCGACAGCTTCAAATGAGTCAGACAAGGAGACGCCTTATTAGACATTCATCGGGAACAGTGAGTATCAGCGGTATTTGTGCAGAAAACGCGGCATTTCGGCTCAAGTTACCGACAAATCAGACCCGTTCTATGTTTGCTTGTGAGGTACTCTCGTCTTGGCGCTAAAGTGTCTTATTTCTGCCATTGAAAATGTCAGAAGAATTCCGAACAAAAATGGGCAAGTGTATAATTACGCATTTTAAAAATCTTTAGCAAAATGTTTTCCATGGAATTATTTTGTCATTTGAGTGGAGAGGTTTTCGACGGAGCTGTCAAACTCGTAGAAAATCTCGGTCAACAGTCTCCGAAGTATAAGAGCCTGCAATCCATGCCGTTGTATCCGGCCGTTGTCACACGACGCATCTCCCTCTAGCCGAAGAGCCAAGGCAGCGGAGGAAACTACGGACAAAAAAGTGTCTGCAGAAGTGTCGGATGATTTGCTGAGCAAATATAGAACATTTTAACAACCACTGCCTTGTGAGTTTGTTGTGAAATGTCAGTGGACCTGACTGGCAGTCGTAAAAATCTTACTCAATCATCGCAGAAGACAAAGATTTTGAGAAGCCCGTGTTTTACCAAGAAAGTATGGATTTTAATGAATTATTACCATAAACGTAATTGCAAACGGCTGATGTATTTTCTTTTTATTCGGAAGTGTAAACATCGCATAAAGTTGATCTGCCAGGGTGCAACAGACGAAATAAAAAGGGAGATGAACTTCGCACTACATCCCTCCCTTAATAGGAAGAAAAGTCAACTGCAGTGGTTTTGTTTATTTGTTTAGAAAGATGGTTGTTGTGTATCTGGCAACGATGATATTAATGACTGTCAGCTTCCGCGAACCAAAGTCATCCATATTTTATAAGAGATTGTTTAATCTGGACAACAGATCTGAACGGAATGATTTAAAAATACCTGAAAATAGTTTAAATGTGTTCTGGCAAAAGGTAACAGCCATATACCGGTACATTATCTGACGTTGCACCCGATTCTCATAGTCTGTACAGTTAAAACTGATAATGGTTTAAGAACAGGACTTTACGATGTGATACCTTTTGAACGATTAGGTACTTCAAGGCGTTTTGCTGGCAACATATAATTGACTTGTTTTTATAAAAGGTAATTTCGATATCTAACAACCACACTTAAAACGTGCTGATTATTTGGGCACAGATCCGGAAACTGGTCGTTCATTTCATAAGATTTGATAAAATGATCCAGTTTGGGTCATTTTTATTCAGTATTGGTCAAATAATGATCAGATTCCGAATCGGTGTCCATCTGATCCTGATCGGGTTAATATTTGACCCGTACATTTAATATGGCTGCTGAATTACATTTTATGTGAAACACGGTGATATGCAGTGGTCGCACATAAGTAAATGATCTACAGCGAAATGGTAAGGAAGCTGACGCTTGGAATCACAAGATGGCTACTTTGTTCGAAACCTTACATCACCTTTGACCTGACATCTTAAGTAGTTTTGGAACGATTATCGGTATGCACCATCGGTATCGGCAGATATTTCCTATTTCCATCCTGTATAGGTACTGGCAAATTTACCTTAAATCCGATGTTACCTAACCGACATTTATCGTCCAATGTGTCATGAAAATGGTACACTATTTGAGTATTTTGAATGCAAGATCTAATATTTTACTTTATCAAGATGAAAGGACATTTCATCGTGGTGCCTCGTATCCTATGATTAGTTCCAGAATGCTTCTTTCCCAAATATCGGTATCGGCCGATATTGAGAACTGAAATACCGGTATCGATAATATAGGCTACTTGCAATATCGGTACCGTACTACACTAATCTTAAGCACTAAATCGATAAAATAGAATCACTACAAAGTTATTTCTTTTTATTCGAATTAGACATGCTTTCGCTGCCTATGTCCCTGATCTAAACTCTGAATAACACTGCTTGAGGTAAATAAAGATAAGACATAAATATTCTGACTGCTACATTTTGGTTTATTTCGTGTTAGCAATGACTAGGTCTAGTTTGATGAGACTGATAAATTTAGGCTTATGAAAAGAAAACAATAGAAACACTTTAGATACATAACAGAAAAATTTGCTCCTGACGTAAACCAAGATAACACACGAACTTTTAAGATGTAACACAAAACAACAGACCTACTTTGGAAGCATCCCCTATCGCAATTTATGAAAATGTGAACAGTATTTACATTAAGCATACGGATTTCTCCCGACTGGAGGTCTGCAGCCCTTTGTACGAAATTTAAACTGTTTTCCCGAAAAAAGTACCGGTATACCTTTGCCCCAAAATAGCACATTTTCTGTCCGAATGGGGTGCAGCCCCCAACCTCCCCTTCCCCTTGAACGTCTACGGTATTTCCATCTTCGCTTACACTTACAATTCATGATTTAGTAGGCCCAAGCCTTTTAACGTTTAGTAATGTATGGTGCATGGACAATGAGTGCAAACAGTCCAAACAAATTCCACTGCTTTCACATCTCATCAGTGAGAATTACAACTAAAAACACGCCTTGGGATTATCTTCTAGTCGGTCTTACGAAACCGGGAGACATGTAAGGCTCGTTATGGGGGAGGGGAGTCCCCAAAGCAAAAAACTGTTTACCGTGTAACTTTGAAAAAGTGAAAATACAATTACCACTGCATTAACATGCCTTGACCCTTCAACACCTTTTTCTGGCCCGAGACATCTCGCAATGTTTCATTAAAATGTAATTTTGACCGCTTTGTGTATTCTCCTCTCGTTTGTATTCAGTTCCTTGTTATCATATAAAAGTTACAAAAATATTTCTTCTCAACTTTAATCAACTGTTTCATCAACTACAGTAATGGGACGACAAAATCTGGAATATCCATCGTTAAGGAGGAACCGTTAACTGTATACGAGATAAAGTAAGTCCAATAGATTTAAGGTTCCAAAGACTACTGTTTCTTATGCCTAAGAGGAGATGCTTTGTGCTTCTTCAGCTACTGCAGTAAGAGGAAAGTTGAAAGCCATTAAACTTTGTGTGATTGTCTCATAATTTATTGTTAATATTTATGTCGAACAACGCGTTCTGGTTCAACAGTTTTCCTTTTCAAAACAAGGGCTATTTTTTGAAGTGTTGTATTTTAAGTAAAAGAGTGAACGGTGAATGAAATTCCACACGGTCTTGATTTTTTGCAACCTTTTTTTCTTCTTTTGATTGCGGGTGAAAGAATCTTTCCTTAAAGAGCATGCATGATTAACTGAAGTATGATTCAAGGAGAACTGATTTTAGTTTTCTTACTTGTAGACTATAATAATTGGCGTTTGGTCCATAAGCCTACGGGACCACTATCAACTTGGGGCCGAACACTTTCGCAAACAAAAATCAGATACACTTTGCCCGAAGTTCACAAATTCTGTCCTAGTTGGGTGGATGGTGGTTGCAGCCCCAGGAATCCCCTCGTAAGCCTATGGTTGGTCAACCACCTTCAAAAATACCTGTATGCAATGTGTTGTATACTCGTTTGCCTAAGAATTTATTCTATACATTTCAGTGATTTGAATTTCATTAAACAAATGACGGAAGATATAAAGAGATAAGATGTTTATTGTATAGCTTTATTGAGTATACTGAAAAAGATAAATGAAAAAAATCAACCTGGAGACTTGTCCCACTGTTCCCTATGAAAATATTTTATCTATTTTGTTTACAAAACGATTGTTTGGCATGCATTTTGGCATATACATAAAGGTAAAGATTGCGACCCCCTTTTTTTCAATATCCTTCCCGAAGAGGCGATTCGCCCGTCACCTCGGTGACCTTCGAAAAAATTCAGAATAAAGACGTTTTTGAGTCAGGTCCGCTGCTGCAAGAGTCAACCATTTGCCTCAAACGGTTGTCCAAACATATGAATGATTTTATCAAATACCAGTCTTCTTGCTTTTATAAATGGCGTACAACTGGGTAGATTGTGAGTAGGACAAAAATATGGTGAAAACGAAAAATTTTCAGTATAATTTATTTTATCTTACCATTTCCAACAACTACGACAGAAGGGAGAAACAAAGCAATCGACACCGAGGAAGTTCTGCTCCTGCTTTGAAGCTACGACCCCAGAACTCCCACACCAATGAGCGGGGATCTAACCACTAAGCCTACCAACCCCTATATCATGGGTTGTCATGTTTAGTTCAAAAATTGCGGGTCGAAAAGAACAGACGCTACATGGCTTAATCCAAACTGTAACCAGCCTGCGTAGCGGCTCTCATTAACTTCGGCCACAGAGGGTGGGTATTTTCACGGAGGTGAGCTGAACGAAAAGCCTCGTCCGCTCCGAAGGCTAATCTTTAGGCTGACAAGCTTGGTGAAGAAGGGTAAAGTAAAGTAAAGGAATTACCAAAATTTTAAAATGTAGTTGAAAGAGGATATGGCACCCCCTAAACTAGGGAGTTGCTAGCAACTCACTGCCCAAACATATTTAGGAGTAGCCCTAGAGTTCTAAATACAGTTCACGACTGCACTTTGATTGACATTCATTGAAACAATATAGCTTCACTCTGGTTGGTCACTAATTACTTTTACAGTCAGCTGTGTTCCCAATTAAGCTATAACACAGTCACTGTGTGTAATACATGGCCTCGTATCGGAGTGCAGGTCAGGTACCGCGCTTCTGTCTTCACGGTATAGGTGTACTAGACTGCTAGACAGGTGTCTTTTGTTTAAATTGGAGGAGGGGCTAAAAGTAAACTTAGTAAGGAGAAATTGTCTGTCTGGGGTGAGATTAGAGAGCCTTTAAGTGCATTATGTGATGCTCTTCACGCAATCTCATTTCATAAGTAACTGTAAATAAATATTAAGGAACTTTACCGTGATTATATTCGTCAGTTCTCTTTTCTTTAAAGCAACAATTAGTTCCTGGTTTCCACGTCCATTTTCACCTGCCCGTTTCATGTCGAGTGTCGAGTAAATTTTCAAAAATTTTGATCATTGTGGTGAACTTAAGCAGGCATCCAACACTATTGTAGAATCGCCAAAGTAAGTTTTGTATATTATATTTTTGAATTTTTATAAACCGCCCACTGCTGACCTGGTTTGGCCCTTGGAACCCTCCCCTTATACCCTATACCCTCAACAAACATTTATGCAAATCCTTACCAGCCGAGTCCTTGGAAACTTTGTTGCTAAGTGCCCGTCACTGTGATTTACCCACGGTAAAACAGAAAACTCCCATACAGTTAGGTAAACAAAACAAATTATAACTATTAATTACTTTAAAGTTGAAGTACTTTTCCGTCAGTTTGAGGCTACCAAGAATTTTAATGAGTAGCTGAATCTGAGGAAAACCAAATAATTAGAAAATCAGGACATAAAGGGTCTCACCCCCATCCCAACCACCCTCTTCATCACAGAAACCTTTCAACAGCTCTGACTAGTGACTACACATGCATTCCCCCAACGCCCCGCTCCGATGGCCATGGTATGTTATCAGGTAACGGTATATCAGCCGAAGCAATTCCCCGATATATACTCACGACAGAGGATCCCTACGTTCCTGCATGAGTTAGCAGGAAGTTTTTTTTTTCAGTTTTCAAGTCAGTTCTAACTCAAGCTGTCGGAGATATCTCGACAGCAGTCAAACAAGATCTTAACAAGCCGTTTGTTTGATGGGGTTTGTTATTTGTTCATCTTCCCTTATCTTTTACAGTACCGGAAACAGACTGTTTCCTTCTCATTTGCTATAACATTATCAAAACCTATATTGCATGTACGAGAGGGGACATTTTACTTAAAGTCTGAACGCATAGACTATTTGTCAGGATCAGTTCTCAAGCCTAAAGTATTCTTGTTTGCAGAATCCATCAAACTTCTTTGGCCATTCATACACCCTCACAAATGTAGTATTTATGCAGTATATTTTTGCACATGTCAGCTGTTTCATAGGACTATAAGCAGGCGCTTGTCCAGAATTTTCAGCGGGGGGGGGGGGGAGGGGTGGTCTGAGATATGATTTTTCAAATGAGGCGGGTATTTTGGGCCAAAAACTCTTAAAAACTCTTAAAAATCTTAAAAATCTTAAGGTCTGCCCGAGCAGGGGGTTCGGACCCCCGGACCCCCTTTGGACATGCGCCTGATGAGATACACATTATGAGTTTTTCAAACTTTCTCACCCTACCGAAGCTTATGACGTAGCTAAGATTTTTGAAAAAGTTGTAGTTCGACTTGCACCACGTCGAAACTCGGACACTTTAACTTTTCAAAAGATGTTTGAAATTCCCGGACGAGGTGCATTTATTGGATTGAAAAGCGAATGATCACACTCTTTCTATCGGTTTGAAGAATCTCAAGTTGCACTATGTTTGTTTCTTATTGGATTGCCATACATGATATGCATTAACCTAGTTAGCTGAACTGGTGGTTCAAGTTGCCGGGCTTGCGGCAAATACGTCCGTCCTATCAGCTCTCTTCCCACGGGCTTGCATTAACATGAAATCATTAAGGAAAAAATGATGCAGTCCAAATACAAGTTACATGATATAGCCTAGAGTAAGTCTGCTCAATTAACTGGGAGAAGCTTCGCTTGAGATCAATTCCAATCAGTTTATCGTTTAACCCGGACCTAGTTTTTGCTATCAGTATGAGATCTGTTAGGATGACAACCCAAAAATAGGCTAGCCCCGTCACTTCAAGGACACTTAGCACGTTAGTGTACAAAATGATAACCGAATAGTTGCCGTCTCAAGCACGTTTTCAAGAAGAGGTAAATTTTTATGAAGTGTTCCATACACGTTCCATGACTTTGAGTTTACATTAGAAAATGACCAGCCAACAACGGATTGGCAGTTTAAATTTACTTTTTTGGAAAGAATTGAAAATGTAAATGTACCGCCGTTGTAGAATCAAATTACAAGATATTTACAAAATGTTTCATTGTAGACATTTCCACTTATCTTTTGGTCCTGTAGGGCAACTGGTTAGCCTATATGACTTAATTTTCGCATGCAATCGCTGGGATGACGTTTACGAGTCCGTATGATTTTTACTTGTTCGGTATTTCAAAGTTGTTTTAAGTGCGGGTTAAGTGTATTACAGGACACATATATGCGAATTTATTTACATTTTACTATGCCTCATTGGAAGGCTTTTCTCACTTTGCGCATCGTTAACTTAAAAGTAAGACTGATTGTGCATGAGACCACACAAAGGAGAAAAGGAAACAAAAACAATCATATAGCAAACTGATATTCTAAAACCCAATCGCAAATCACTTGGTAATTTGGATACCACTCATCATTACTCATAGGCATAGGAAGCGGGGGGGGGGGGCGTTGGGCGGAAGAATGCCCCCTCAATTCAAGGACGAAAACCTCTTATTTGTTCCCTCTGTAAAAGATGTAAAAAATTTTCAGAAAGTTTTATCAAAATTTACCTAATATGTTGCACCAACTTACATCTAAGGACCTCCAAACATTAAAAAAATTCCCAAACGGGAGAGGGACACCCCTCCCCCAGACGGCGGTCCGAAACAACGTTCAGCCCCCCCCCCCCGTCTCGAACAGTTTCCTACGCCTATGTTATTACTCACATCAAAACACACATCCTTGATTAGTTAACTTTCTTCACACCCTGTACTACCTTTTTCGAAGTACTTTACTGGTGGAAAATGTTGCATGAGCAGATAGTGCCTAACTGATCTGTCTGTCATGTACGGGACAGAATCCGCGGGAGGGGATTATGGGGCACCCTAGGCGTTTGGGTATGACATCGGCTATTATAGTTTCAATGACAGACCCTTCACGCGCATGAGTCTTGTTACGCCTGGACAGGTGGACAGCTGTATTAACAAGATGTACCATGGTGTGGGCAGCACAGATCCTTAGATACTGAAGAGGGAGAGAGAGAGAGAGAGAGAGAGGGGGGTTATCGTCAATGTACTCCTAATGACAATTTTGTTCGCCGTTTTTTCTCCTTTACGGTTCCAATACACATTCTTAAAACAATCGTCAACAGGAAACGAACCGGAATCTTGTCAAATTTCAGGCTGACTGTGCATTTAGTTCAAAATTGACTAGCTTTTGTTCAAAATGAAAGAATTTGCTATGTTTCAGCATATAACCTAGTCATACATTTGCAAAGATTTCAGTTCGTCCCCCATTGATGAGATTTTTATCAGGTATGATAGAGCCTGCAAGCATGCAGTTTTCCAAAAGCCCTTAAAACCTGCTATACCAAAAGTGAGCAGCTAGCTATGGGCCCTGCCTGAATTGCTTACATGAACGTAGAAATGAAACCTGAGTACGTTTAGCCCACCTTTTAAATTATGTAAAGAAACGTACCCCTGAATTTAGACACGTGACTGTACTGTCTAGCATTCAAACAATTTTGTGAGCTTTTAAAACGCACCTACTTGCAACAAGTGTCATAATATTTGTATATTTTTACCAATTTTCGCTCTGACGTGACTAAAGACGATTTAGAAAGCTTGCATCTAAGATTGCCAGCCAGCTGTCTCTTCTTTAATATCAAGTAATGTTCTATTTCCTCTATCAAACCAACATATTTATGTTTTGTCATCATACGCTTCAACAAAAATAGTTCTTCTGGAACAATCAAGGTCTAAAACTCAGTGCACCCCGCAGGAGCTCAAACGAATAAAATATGTCTATTCATTTATGTTTTCTAGCGACGAAGTCAACCTCTGATCATCTTCACAACGAGTTCAATGAAAAATCAACGCCTCAAGACAGAATAAGTCGCGCACCGACGGGATAACGTGTCGGCATCCCGCCGCGCAGTGTGCAGCGCACCTGTCGAGGAGGCCGCCCCCAATTTCTTCATTGGTTACTTGTTTGTCTTGTATAAGCTAGTTTATTATCCCCGAACAATGAACCTGTTGGAAGTGTATGTTTTCATATCAATAGCTGGTGATACTTGAATGAATCCCTCCGTCAAGTTGAATTAGGGACGTGAAAGTGACATCCTTATTCCACTTTTCGGCGTTGAAGAGAAGTCATTTCTGACCATACACCCAAATATAACACACCCCGAGGCAAGAAGATGTTTGTTCGTATAGTGTGGTACTCTCATTTCTTTCTGTATTTGGATTTCTTGAAAATATTACTTGCATATATTGATAACACTTGATTCTGCACTTATAATACAGAGTTCGGTAATAACTTCGGTTAGTAAATTTAACGTAGGTATTACTTCTGTTTCTAAATCACTCATTGACATCCCAGACAATAGGTTATGTCAGCGAAAATGCTTCTAGATGCCGTTTAATTTCTTTGAGCTTCCAACGTACGATAATAAAATAAGTGTCTTAAAAGTAACATGTCAGGAGGGCACTCTAAACTTGTCTTAAAAATGTATCATAGACGACAAATCACGAGGCAAAAACATACACCATTTTTCTGATCCAGTTTGTGTTTCTAGTAACTTCTATTCAGTTTGGGAACGGGAAGGTAACGGTCGTTATTGAATAGCGGAAGCACGCCACTAATTCTGTAGTCAGTACCTTACATCAGGCGAGGCTCCCTGGTCACATCAACTTGTTATAACAAGGAGTCTCTAGTGTTTCAGACCGATGGCCCCTTTACTTGAGTTTTAATGTATAACAATTGTCAAAGCCAGAACTTGATTGATAGCTTTGTTTTCCTTTCTAAATTTTGAACTCCTTCAATCTTTCCCGGACGATTTCAGTGTACGTCGCCGGTCATAAATGAGAACCACGTGAGAACTTACCTCGTTACCTCGAACACCTTGTTGAAGTTTTACCTTGAGTTGGAGCGATTATCGGCATTCAGGTTCGGTATAAGCCGATATGGGTCATATCGGTCCAACATCTGTATTACTAAATTTACTCACAGAGCCGATACTACCCTGACTGCCTGTACCAGCTTTGATGTGAGGGCTGGGCTACTCGATCAGTGTCCTTCTTAGGTGGTAGAGTGTTTCGTCTCCATTCTTCAAAGAAATTGCCCGAGCTATTAAAGGCAGTAGGAATAATGCGTGCACCTTTCTCTACCCGCATTATAAACTTTTGAAGTGGAGGTAGTGCCCGCCATCAATTATTGTTTAACTCAGTAACGACAAAATTTGGTCCACTTAATGGTCTCCCTGACATTTTTAATGTTTTCACCAGGTACAAGCTATACCTCTCAAATGAAAGGTCACGGGCACCACGCCCTATAACACTTTTCAAGTTGATAATGATAATTGAAACTTTGAGCATCGAGAGTGTCGGTATTAGGGAGATAACCTCCTTCCCCCTTCCCACTTAACGATTGTATCAAAATGCAGACTTTGCACAGCGGAAGGATATAATGCACTGAAACTTGCCTTAAACGCTAAATTTCATTTTCTTATTTTTTGCATAATCTGTTCTTACCATAGAATCTAAATCACAAAATTAGCACATTCCTGCAGAAATGTGGCTTATGCTGAGCCCAACTCAAAACAAAACCCCCTTAATAAGAGACCACATTTGCTAGGTAAGGAGAATTCTTCTTGAATAAGTGGCGTGCACACTGTACTGTTATAACTATACTAAAAAAGCAAAGTCGCCTAGCTTACTAGTCTGCCCGAGGGCCCTGAGTCTGGCACGCATTCGACTTAATCGTCTGGGCAACCAGTAATGGCAATCCATGCTAAGTAGTAGGAACTCGCCAGAGCACTATACTTGCATGGAGAAACCCCATGCACGCACTGACGTAACTCTAGCGGAATTCGAACCTAGAAATTTGTGAAACCCGTTGATGCACGGCAGCGTAGAAAGTTCTGCCACCCGATTAGATGCGAGGACTCACCCTGCCTCTACAAGTATTCTAACCACATAAAGTTTAAATGAAAGAACATGCACAGGATACCTTGAAGGGTTCGGTCACTTTGAAATGTCAGTCACGTGCTTATGGGAACCAATCAAAAGAGGCCTACTTTCGGTGAGTTAAATGATGTGTGAAATGACATTGTCACGAAGGATGGGCCAGACGAGGTACTTGAAATGATTGTGTAAAGGCTTGTTTTCAATGCTGACTGTACACTGGACATTTATCCCAGCCCGCTCTTCAGTTACCCGAGGACTAACGTTTTTTTCGACCCACTTGTTTGAAGGCCAATGAGGCTCGCTTGTGACAAGACGAACAATTTTCGGCGCCACGTTAGGGCACCAACATTTGGTACTCATGTCAAACAATTCCATGGTCAATTTGTAATTGAAAATTAATCTCTTAATAAACATCACTTTTTTATTTAACTCAGTCTATATTGTAAATGTATGACTCGATGATGGGAGCCCATTACATTTTTCAATGGGTGTGTCTGCCAAAATTTAGAATTCTTCTTGACATTATTCTTCGCTAAATATAACTTTTAGAGCTACAACTACAATCGATAGGGTTGTTTCTATGAGATGTTAAAGAGGCACTATCCCATCCCTGGATTTCGAGGGCGCTAGGTAATTTCCTGGTTTCTTTCTCATCAGTGGTGTAGCCAGAAAATTTTCATGGGGAGCGTAGGGGTACTCCACCATCTCATGGAGGGCCTTTAGTATATGTCGAGCCGCAAGGCTTTGTGGGAGATAAGTTTAAATATCGGTTTCCCAGTGGGTATGGCTGGGCGGGAGGCTTTGTAGGGGCTTAAGCCCCTCCCTTTAGATACACCACTGTTTCTAATCTAAGATAAGAATAATAATACATGGCTTTAAGGGCTTTGCAGCCAAAGAAGCGGAATAAGGTCAAAGGGAGCAATCTGTGTTTTAGGAAGGAAGCTTCCATTGACTCCATGTGCCCTTTAATCTCACGTCAATTTGAAAGCAAACTGTAAAGTTGCGTCAAAGTGGTACAGGGTAGACTGGTACAACATTTAGCTATAGTTTTCGCAGGTTCTCTTACAGTGTTATGCAATCTTTGAAAGAAGTTGTAGTTCGTTGTAGCTGACTAAACGACCGCCGTATAAACCCTGGACAAGTCCCTGTATGATCTGGCAGTATGACTCAAGTGTTCAGGAACCATGGGAGATTCAGTCAGTGGCAGCTCACCCTATTGTGACGGGGAAAATACCCGTGCATGCCCCCATAAAGAAAATGCTTTCCAAACAAACTCCTAAACAGTGACGCCGGTACAAGAGGCACTGGACAATAATTCTGTCCCTATATCTCCAATCTATTCTGGCCAACATTTAAAATGATCCAAGAGGGTATTTAAATAGACGACTTTGGAAACTTCGACATACAATGCATGCTGGGAAGGAAAGTGTACCACAACAGAGACTGCATGTGCAAGACAGACATTTTGTATAATCATGCTCAATTTTCGAGTTCAAAACTTTGGTTCTCTAGACATCAATCACCGGTCAAAGAGAATTTTCTTTAGATGAATAGTTGTTTTTAAAGTTAACCTTTTTAACTTGGACCGAAAAGGTTGGACAGTATGACGGTAAATTGTGAAAGACAAAAGAAAAAATAACAGTCGCTCAAAGCCTTCGGATCGGTGCGAAAATGTACGTGGACTTGATCTGTGGTAGTACAATGGTACTGCAAAATCTAATTTCCCAACTCGTCTATAATAGATTCAGGTAGGGGTTGGTGTGGTGTCTTACCGAATGGCCGACCTTTTAATTTTTTTAACAAATTGTTCGTAGACTACCAGCTTTTTACGCTCACTGCTTTAACCCCAGTAGCATTCTTTTTCGTCAAATACTGGCTTTAATTTTTGGAGTTATCTGACGGCGAGCAAAAACCCCCATGCTAGGTGTTTCCATTTTGTAACTGGAGCTTCTGCAAGGGGCTTCTCCACCTGGTTCCAACGCTGCTCGGGATACTCTACGCGCTGCAGAACCGCATCATTACGTTTTAGTCCCCATTTTGTAAGGCTTCAAATTCAGGTCTTTGTATCGCACTAGTTGCACTGGGGAAAAGTTTACCCGCTCCGTGCTCATAGAAGTACCGATTCACGCAATATAAAATGACTTCTTCGATATCATTCTCTGCGGTGCATGTTTCATCCACTCCTCACTCACCAGCTTGGGATAAACTTCTCATTCGGTCAGCATTCCACATACAGATTATCGACCCCCCCCCCCCCAACAATGTTCTTTACAGCAGCCCATAGATTAAATCGGTTAACAAAATTAGCTGTTTTACCTTCTCTCGATTTTAACTATAAGGGAATGCTTTCCTCGTCTACAGATTTATTGGGAGTTGAAGTAATCCTTCAATCAACTCTTCAGTCACTTTCTTGATAACGTAAGCGATTCCTCCACAGCTGTTAATGCTTCACGGTAAACCGATCTCGTCTTATATTAAAATGGCTAATGTTCTCAGTAGTCCAGTTGTTTGCGGAGGTATAATTATCCAACTATAGGTCATCCTACCGCTATATTCAGGCAACTTGAGAGGACGATACATTTCCGTAAATAAATTCCGAGTAGTTGCAAACGACTGAAGTACGAATACTACCACGTATCTTACACATGAGACTCGTTAATAACGACTTCGGATTAAAGGGCAATTCTCTTCATCCCAGACATTTCCAGTTCTCCCAAGTTATACTTGTATAGAGGTTATGCACCGACGTCACTGTGTCTCGCGTTTCTCTATTTTTCCATCCAGGCGTACATTGTGCAACAATTGTTACTTGGTGCTATCGTGCGCGCGTATCGGTAACACACTTACTGCGCATGATCAGTTCCATCCAGCGAAACGCACTGACGTCACGTGCATAACCTCTATAGCTCCTCCCATAGCTGTATACAGCTCCTCTTTGTGCAGACACAAACCTATTACATTGCTGAAGGCCATGTCCTGGTGAGCATACAAGGCTATAATGTGTAATCCAAACACGCTTCTGCATTGTGTGGAACGCGAGCTACTCTACATCTTTTGAATTTCAAACTTTGATATCAATCAAAGAGCAGTCACCAACTGAAAATTTTGATATCCCCACATCGAAAATGTAATTTGGAGTGATGAGTGTCTGCCTTTAAATTTGCTGCACGCTTTCCTCATTCACAATCTCACAACATTTAAAAGAAAGTTAAAGCTTTAAACTCATGCTGCTGGTGCCCATCAAATGAAACAGTTTACAAAGCGTAAAAAGTTATGGTTTTATTTTTTTTAATCCAATACCGTTTACAAAATGTTATGCCAGGTAGTTGTCAGTGACACCTTCACCTAATGTGTAGCTGCTCTAGGCATGGAGTTGTAACAGGAAACTCTCTGCTCTGGTGAATTCTCCCCTCAGGGGCCGCCGAGGTTTTTTGTAGCGGTGAGCTGAACGAAAAACCTCATCCATTCTGTGGGTTAGGCCTATATCCATCCCAAATTTCCGAAATGCAGGGGGCACAGGAAGTGATATAAACTCCTCTGCAATCCCTAATAAATGAAAATCATGCAAAATAAATTTCAGGCTAATGACAGTATCACCAAAAGAACGTTTTTTTTTCAACAATAAGCAACCGACGAACAGTGACAACATTGCCAGATTGCAATGCAACTTTATGTTGGGTTGTTCATCCGTTGAACCGTTTACATTATTTTAGGCTCTTAAAAAGACATAAAGTTCAGAAGTTGTCTCATTGCATGGATTTCACCTCGGGTACAGTGACGTAGCCAGGATTTTTGAGCAGGGGGCACTGGGGCTCACAAACCTTTCCTAGGGGGGCACTATTTCTGAATTCTCTCCCTCTATAGAGGGCTTATATACAGAACTGTGCATTCCAAAATTTTCCACTGGGGCACCTGGGGTGGCACGGCTTTGTCGTGGGGGGCACGTGCCCCTCATGTCCCCCGTAGCTACGCCACTGCTCGGGTATGGAGGAACATGGCTTACGCTTGAAGGAGCAGTTGCATGATCTATCGTGAGGGCCTGTTAGTGTAGTTATAGCCTCAAAAATGAAAGTACATAGTCGTTTTTTGAGGGGGTGTTGCCGAAAGTGCCCCAGGTGGCTATGGACCCCCAATCAGGCTATGCATATTTTTTCTTCCATTATTTGTACACAACTTGACAGTGAAAACATGTATGTAGAGAGACACCGTGTTTTATTTTCTGTTTTTAGTTTACACTGTCCCCTGAAATGTGGGATTCTAACAACATGAATACATGCACTGGGACGTTTGAGCATATTTAAAATTTGAAGTCTTGAAGGGCAGTTTTTTTACGACGCAATAAGCGACCACAAGTGTGGAAACAGCTCAAATGGCTTATGAATTACAACTTCACGTCGGGTGGCTAACAAACTCAACAATTTAGATCAAATTTGGTTTCTTTTGAGATTGAAAATGATGGGAAAACCGTAGATTGCTCTTGGATGAAAAACCCACCTTACTTTGACCCGGCCGGGGATCGAACCCGGAACCTCCCGGTTGCCAAGCTTCATCGCTTCAAATGCCACCGCCTTTATCCACTCGGTCACAGCACCGGCCAGTAGCGCCAGTGTTCTATTAAAGGCGTAAAATGTGAGAAATCTGTATCAGATTATTTCAAATTCCATGCACGCCAGATAAAAAGAAGACTAGGTATGTGCTATACTAAAGTTCGGAAACGTTTGGAAAAGTGTCAACTACGGTACTGGAAATAGTAAGATACTTATATGTACAAACCAATGTGAATCACTAACAAGTAGGCTTCCCATCCAACGAAACCACGTAATAAGGGAAACGAAATGCCCGCGATCCGTAAAAAATATTACTTGGTTTGGCATTTTCGTTCAGAAATGGCCCGCTAACCGATATTGAGGTCTATATACCCGGTAACCGGTTTTAACTCGCGATATTATTTCTACATCAAATCGTGTCGCCGCGATGAAAAACTAGGACCTTAAGATCATGTTACGTGAACTTTCCTCCACACGGATCATGCGGTGTGTGCTGCCGGTATGTAATGTACTAATTAACACGTCAGGTGAGAAAGACACGACCTGACTGCGGCGAATCCATCTCAGGTATCAGCGGAGAATGCAATTTTAAATTAGGTTTGATTCAGAGATGATCTCCCGCATACGAGTAACTTTATCAGTACAACAGAGAAACGTAAGAATTCCAAAGAATTGAAAGAATAGGGTCGTCAAATAAGGATAACTTTGATGCCTAACCCCATACGTGGATGATCTCATTGAGATCAAAGGAGGCATCGTTTGGAGATAAAAAAGAGAAGAAAATTACAAAATTTGGAAGAAATATTGAAGATTGAAGGCAAAAATATCGCCTCCTGCATAGAGAAGCCTCACTGCCTCAGATTTGAGCAGCTGCAGGATACGTCAAAGAGCGAGCTGGCCTAGACCTGCTGAGATCAAAGAGTACTTCCTGGTCTCAGAATAGAATCAAAGTAACACCATGATAACCAATAAGGTAGGAAAGATTGAATCACATGATTGTCGGATACATGGTAAGTTTCAGCTGATGGTAGTGCAATGCCCTTTATCGTTTATTGCCAAATGGTTTTGTCTTTCTTTCCTTTCACTAAAGGGCTAAACTTTAATGGTTACGTTGTCGCACATACGTATCATTCCCAAAAGGAAACTTTAAATGGCCCCTAACCTTCATTAACATAGTCGTATTAGTACGCTACAGATTCGTCTAGTTTGCTTGAATTTTTTTTTAAACATTATCATCCTTTCACAAAAAGGTTGAAGTTTACCGTTAAGTTGTCACCCTAAAGTTCCATTCCTACAAGAAAATTCCAAAAAACCCTTTACCTTCTTTAAAATCACAATAATTGTAGCCTACGTCACAGACACCCCTATTTGTCTCTTGCTTGAGTTTCTCAAAACCCTGCATGGGCAGCGATCCAACTTTGAAACTGTGGGCGGGGGCACTATCTAAGCGGAGCGCCACCATCAGTTGGCTCGGAGCGTACAAAAATTTTGACCAAAAATACCCCCGAGATCACCGGAAATGGCTCTTTCCAGGTTGTATGTTACATTTTAAAGTGGGAATTTTTGAAATCTTTTAATTTTCCTGTTCTAGTAAGTTTTCTTAATAACTAACTTAACTTTTTTTTACATGATTTCCGAATCTGCCTGGTGGTGGTGGGGGGGGGGGGATACAGTGCACAGTATCCCAGGGATCGCTGCCCATGAAACGTTGTAATCCTTTCAAACAGAGGTTGTCCCACATAAGTGTTATTCCTGCAAGGAAATTCAAAATAGACCAAGTACCTTCACTAAAATCTACTCTCGTATCTACTGTCCCTAACTTGATTTTCTTTACATCACAGCAAGGCTTCCGTAAGCTAGGGAATACTCTATAAGTATTTAAAGTTCTTCAGCTTAAAGCATATGCGGTCCTCCCTTAAAGGCACTCTGTCTCCTTCCAAAGTCATCATATCAAACTTACCACACGTCCTTTCTACAACTTCTGTAGTCTCTACTCCATAATGACCCAAATTAACACATTACAGCTAGCATGTCCCTTCCAGAGTGGCAAACTACTTCAACTTAAGCTTCATATGAAACACTGGACAGAAGGCTGCTCCGTAGGTAGGAAGGTTTTGGGTGATTTCAGTGTGCCTTCAGGATGATTGTTATAATTAGTGTTGTACCGATATTGCAAGTAGCCGATGCTACGGATACCGATATTTCAATTATCAATATCGGCCGATGCCGATCCGATATCGATACTTGGGAAATAGGCTACGGGATACCACATGAAGTGTCTTTTCATCTTGATGAGGTAAAATGTTGGAATTGCATCCAAAATACTCATATATAGGTGTACCATTTTCATGACATAAGATATGGGACGATAAATATCGGTTAGGTAATATCGGCATTTGAGGTAAAATTTACCGATACCGATATAGGATGAAAATGGTGTATATCGGCCGATACCGACGGTGAAAACCGATAATAGTTTCAACACTAGTTATAAATCATGACTCTATGAAGCGTTTAGACGCGAAGAGTTCTGCTCAGGGCCGTAATCAGGCTCAATTTCGGACTTGAGCCCTTTTTTGTTACTGGACTCGGAATTGGCTCGGAATGGGAGGTCCCGCTACAGGAATTGGCCCAGAATTGATTGCAGCTGGACTGGGACTCGAAGTCGATTCCAGCCGAGTCTACAAAACTGAAAGTTACAAAAATGTTTCTTAAAGGTGAGTTCACACCAAAAACGCGCGATTCCCTCCTCGGGAAACGCGGCGTTTTCCGCAAAACAGAGGGTTCACACTGCAGCGGGAAAACGCTACGGTTCCCGCAGCGGGCTTTTGATAGTCACTTGTAAAATAGCCTACGCAGAAGATTATGTGGGACATTTCATGGCTCTTTTTGTACATGCACGGGCCAAAAATATATCAATAATTAAAAAAGGAAATGAAAACCATGTTTTGGTAAACAAAATTCACAAATCAACAACTGTTTTGTGACATGGGAAGGGAAGGAGACGATATGGATACTTTTTGTAATGAAAAATGAGATAACACCTTAAGCATTTTTTTAAGTGTGCTTCTTTTTCGTCGCGCTTCAGCCTGACACAATCTTCGACAGTACTAAGATAATTGTTACTGTATACGCCTTTCTTCTCTTTGGACAAAATATTTTCCCGCTGCAGTGTGAACCCTCTGTTTTGCGGGAAACGCCGCGTTTCCCGCGGCGGGAATCGCGCGTTTTTGGTGTGAACACACCTTAAGGCTACATCGTTATCGGTGCAAAGTTTAATACATGAATGGTCGCAGACAGGTTACCGGGTGGGCCAGTCTATGAAACTGACTCCGACAGCCTTTTTAATTAGTTGTACTTGAATAGAGTGTAAAAAGCATTTACTACATTTTTAAACGGTAGGACTCGGAACTGGACCGCAATTTGAATCACTTGAATTGAAACTGGCTCGGAATCGGGTTAAATGGACGTATACACCGTCTTGGTTCTGCTATTCCGGATTTCTTATCAGTAAGAGCCGTGTAAGTGATGGAAAAGTTGAGGTATTATCTGAATTTTTAAATATTTTCCCCATTTTGTTATCAAATTTCACTATGAATGACAAAAGTATGCATGATGGAGTTTTATGATCCAAGAAGGATACATAAAGGCAACCACCACTATATACTATGGATAAAACTTCACTGAAGAGACCTTGTAAAGACTCATGAGACAGCTCTGATACGTTGAAATTATAATGTTTACTGATATTATCTCCCTAAAACGTTTTCTCCTGGATTTTTAGAAGAGCTAGATCGAACCGATAATACAAAATTGGAATCCGAGAGTTCGCATGTTATTCATAAGAACCCTTGCACTGTGAGAAGGAGGACTCACCTTAAGAGTGCTTCGAAGGAGTCACATGACCACATAATTATAGGGGAGTGATGAATCGAAAAGCGGATAACACCTCTTTTCCGATTTAACCATATGGGTAGATACTATAACTTGATTCTTAAGACACTTTCATTTATTTTTAAAAGGAAAGATGATTTATTGGTTGGAATTACGATTTGTTTAATGTAAGAGTGACAGGAAAAAAACCTTACAAAGCTTATGTAATCCATGTTAGCCGGGTGAAAATTTGAAATACGCCTTGATCTAAAATCAATCCATTAAAATGAGACGGGCGAAACATACTAGACACATTTGAACAGATTATGTAGTTTCATTATTAGATTTATGGACTGTAGAAAGGCTTGGTGTGGCGTTTGATTAGAAATAAAGAGCGAATTTTATTACATTAGGATAATTAGACCTATGTTCCACTCTGCGCATGCTCATCAAACTGTAGGCAGAGAAGACTAAATATACACTAGTGGTAGAACCATGAGCACCTGTGAAGATTCAGATTTAAATGACGTTAACAAGAGTTTCGTGTATGGGATGTGAGGACACAACAAAAGAATTGTTTTACTTAAAAGTCATAGATGACCCGCCCCCCTTAGTGCTAGATCCGTTGGAATTATTTTAATATATTTTAATGATTTATGTAAGAAATGCAGCCTACCTCAGGGGTTCTAAAGCATTTTTGGACAGCGGGCAACATTTCTTTCAGTTAATGCTTTATCATTCTTGTAGTAGCCAGTAGGGGAAAATCCAGGGTTTGGAGAAAGGGGCTCAACATACACTTAACCTACACATTAGATCTCCAAATTAAGTGCCTGCACATGCAGGCAGTGGCTAGTCCAGGAGGTACTGAATTTAGTTGTTGGTTCTTTAATTTGGCGCCGAACCGGATCAAAGCCGACCTCAGCCCCACCGCAATTTTGAGGCTGAGGTGAGAAAGTTTGACATTCCAAACGGGCTAGATAGCAGGAAAACGCAAGAGCGTAAGAAGCGGGGGGCTGGGGCTTATCCCCCAGTCAAAATGTGGGGGCTGAAGTAGGCTTCCGCCCCAAGATCCAAGGGCAAAAACCCCTTATTTGTCTCTTCTGTAAGAAATGTCAAAATTTTGTAGTAATTTTCCTCAAAGTTTGTCCAAAATGTTGCACCAAATTGCATCTGAGGACCCTCAAATACCCAAAACTTTTCCAAAGGGGAAGGGGACACCCCCTCCCCTTAGACCCTTCCTACGGATGGGAAAACGTACCGTCTACAGTGCAAATTTGCCACCGTAGTTCCGCGTCTCCCATTCCTGAGTCATCACTCGGGGCCGAAAACTTTAAAGGAAACTGCACTTTTAAAACACAATTTGTAATTAGAGTCCTGCTTCTACCATACCTGGGGGCCAGTGTGGGAGAAAAATTGGCTCTAGATTGGAGGAATCCAACATTAAACATAAGTTTGTAACTAGGCTGTTACATCCACTAAGTGTGTATCACCAGTTGGCCTATAGAAGAAATTGTGGCACCCAAGGCTCTAGACTGCACTCGGGAAATTGCACGAAACAAAAGAAAGAAAAAGAAAACGTTGTTGCTTTGCGAATCTTCCGCGGGCCACATTAATGGACTTCGCGGGCCGCAAATGGTCCGCGGGCGGTCACTTGACAACTTAGGGCCTACCTTGTCAAAATTTGATTATTCTGAGATACGTCATCAGCTGTGCAAATCTAAGGATGGAGAGGACTGCACACTATATAATTTCATCACAGTATATGAACTATGTGTTACAGATACTTTAAGCATGATGAGAACTTCAATGTTTTTCACATCAAGTCATCACAGATGTCGTCTCATTATGACGGCGCTTAGGAAATAGGCGTGAAGGCATAAGCGTAGGAAGCTGTGGGCTTTGGGGCTTTAGCCCTCCAGTCAAAATGTTGTGGGGCGAAAGTGTGCTGCCGTCCCCCTCAATCCAAGGACCAAAACCCCTTATTTGTTTCCTCTGTAAAAATATGTCAAAACTTTGCCGTAATTTTTCTTAAAAGTTATACCCAATATGCTTCACCAAATTGAATCTAAGGATCCTCAAGTATTCAAAACTTTTCCAAAGGGGGAGAGGATGTCCCTTTTATCCCCCCCCCCCCATGACCGCGGTCCGAACAACGTTCAGCCTCCTGGTCTTTAACAATTTGCGCCTATGCGCATATGTATGAAGGTATTTGACTGCCAGTTTACAGAACGTGTTACGTTTATCGACATTGCCTCTCATGTTAAATTTATAATTGAGACAAATAGACTAATTATTTTTACTGAAAGGCAGAGCAAACAACACCAGGCCCGTAGCCAGACATGGTACTGGAGGGGGGGCAGAATTTTTTCCAGGGGGGCGAAAATTTTTTCAGGGGGGCCAAATGTGTACAAATGTATTAAGTCAATGGTAAGATTCAAACTCTCTGGGGGGCAAAAAAATTTCAGGGGGCTTCGCCCTGGCCCCCCTAACTACGGGCCTGAACAACACCCCTCAGAACCCCTCTTCTAAGTTCACCAATCTCCTCCCATTTAGACACAAACAAACAATAGATACGGCTGGGCAGTGCATACCATTAGCTATAAACTGCAAATAAATCTACCAAACAAAGGGTTGTAACTTGGCCCTCTTTGATTACGTCCTTACAACAGTTGTAAGCCTCCGTACGTCCCCATTTCAAACCGTCACGCGATTTAGTAAATTCTGGAAGACAATGAGAGCACGGAAAGGCGCAGCCCAGGACCACGGGGTCTTCAGAATGCTCGGAGGCATGCCATTCATCCAACCAAACCCCGCGTATCTTGTCCGATTTTCTTCCTGCAATTTTTATCTTTTCTTTCTTTTACACCCAACAGAGATGCGGCGGTTAGCAGCTGCTCCACCAGGATTTCAAAATGGGCGGGGTTAAGTGAGGGACAAACAGATTTTCTTTGGGGGCAAAATTTGTGTGTGCATATTGCAACTATTAATTTGTATACCTTTGTACAGGAGCAATCTGGGAAGGCAAAGGCCTTTGTTGGGGAAAAATTCCCCCTTGCCCCCTCGGTGGGGCTACTAGACTATACATGACGTTGCCCTTCCTCCAGAAAAGTAGGTTACTCGACAAGCCCACCTCCAACTATAGGCGTATGCAAAACTATTTCACAAGGGGCTGAAGGTGTTTGCCCTGAAAATATACCTTATTGGCAAATAATCATGAAAGCTCCCTGCATTATAATTATACTGTGTTTCTCTTCTGTGGCGGCGCCAAGGTTTTGAAAGTGGGCGGGGCAACATAGATCATCAGTGTCAGGGTATAACTGGGAAAAGAGTTCCAGTATGGTAGTAGTCCTATCCCCCTTTATAGTTTTATCATTTTATTGCTCTAGTGTAGTTGGTATTATATCACTGTTTGCGAAGACTATCAGACAGAAATAAGAAAGTGACTGTTTGGAGTTTAGAAACAGGAAATAACTAATAGCCTATATATATATATATATATATATATATATATATATATATATATATATATATATATATATATATATATATATATATATATATATATATATATATATATATATATATATATAAGGTCGAAATGCTGCGGAGCACTATAGTAGTATGTAGGTCGATAAAGGTTGTAAAAAGTGCTAAAAGTTTGCGGAAAATTCCACGACGTTTCGAGTATAGACTCTTCATCAGGTGGCAAAGAAATGCAACTGAACAACAAAGAAGAAGAAATAGAGAAGAAACACATTGAAGACAGGCACAGCAAACCGGTCGTACAAAGCCAACACGGTGTAAAAATGCGAAGGCTGCATAAAACTGGTAAAAAGTAATGATAAAGGGAACAAGTTAAAAAAGGTCCATTCTAATGTTAAGACCGTGTGGGGAGAGGGTCCCGAGCTTCATGATAAGCCGGTTTTCGGCGGTCTGAAGATCACGGTCAGAACCTCTGCACATTAAGGCTGCGGTGACGGCCAAGTCTTTAATTGAGCACGGTGATGGTGGGTTGAAATGTGTGGCGACCGGATAACCTTGCAACAGAACTAAGTAACTTTAAGTCTATTGCTTCCTTGTAATTCTGTTTCTGTTATGTTGGTTTTCTGTTGCTCGCTTTTTGACCATATCCAGTCCTTCTTTGCTTGTAAATTTATAGTGTAGTCATTATACGCTGAAGAAGACTCCAGGGGAGTCGAAAATTTCGTTTAGATATTAAATCATTGTACTCCTCTTGTCAACAATGACATATTTCTTGTCTCTTTTTTTGTTCATATTATATATATATATATATATATATATATATATAGATAGATAGATAGGTACATACTTATATATATATATCTATATATATATATATATATATATATATATATTACCACTGTTGGCGCTTGTAATGCAACTGAATAATAACAACACATTGGAGAAGTAAAACGTGACAAACACTTGAAGACACAAAAAAATTCTATTGTCTAAGCCGTAGTGACCTACAAACAAGGGCGGAGATCATCAAAGGGGAAGGGGACATGATGCTCCCTCAATAATTCAGTTTGGGGGGACAAGGGGGCATTAGGGGGCATATAATACATATAAACCTCCCAATATTTGGTCTTAAACTGTTTGGCTTGTATTTGTGAGTATTATATATGGGACGATTTTGCGATGACTTGACCGTGGAAAAGCACCTGTTATCAAAAACATACATGCAGGGTTATTATTATGACCATCACAAATACAGAAAAATATGCAAATATAAATATACCTTTATGAACTGTCCATCACTCCCTCCCCATTTTACCCATCATCCCATTGCAAACACTCATCGCCGCCCCCCCCCCCTTCCATCAAATGCCAGAATAGAGAAAACAAAAAAAGACAACAAAAGAACTCCAAAACTCAAAAGACAAAATTACCGAAGAAGACAGAAGATTAGGAAGAAATAAGAAAAATGGAAGGATAAAATGACATACAAGGCCTGCAATACAGTCAAAGTTTAAAAAAATAGAATTACAGATTATTGTTAAGACATCCATGCTGTAGATTACTTTGAAACAATCAAGTGACTCAGCAGATTATCAATGAAAGGCTTGAAGATCAAAATAGTAGCTTTTATGGGGCAAAATGCCATACTAAGTGTTATGATATCTTGCTGTAAAATTCGCCACCACTTTTATAGGAAAGGGGGCCAAAATCTCTTTGCTTTTCCGTCATGGGGTTCTTACACTTAAAAGATTTGTAACACGTCTACACACGTCTGCAGGATATAACATGTTCACTTTATGGCTTTATTTTGCATTGCCGTGTGTTTTATTCCCTCTTCCCCTGTATCCTGCCTAGCAGAGGTAGTTTCCTTACTTATTCCTCTTTCCACAAACTAACCCTATAATATCTCATTCGATTTACAGAAATCTCGCGGCCAGCCGTTCAGAATTTTGTATTACCTAAACTGTAATGTCAAAATCCAAAATTGTAATTTCAAGTTTGTAATATCAAATTACAAAAACACTGTAGTCAACGTAGCCTATATGCTGCGGGAGCAATTTCAAGTGGTGGTTGCAGCGAGCAAAATATGTACAATCTTCATTAGCAACTTACACAAGACTTGATAAAATGCAGTGAACTTCTGACATCACTCCCATCGACTTGCCAACAGTCACTCTGGTTTGAAAGAGATAGCGACATGAAAATGGCGGTTAACTCAACAACTAAATAAAAGGAGGATATGAAGAGAATAGTTTGATGGATGGATTAATTTCGTACACCATCGCTTTTACTGAAATAGTCTTGTTTTTTGTCTTAATAAAATCTGCGCTCTTGCTTCCCTTTTAAGTTTTTCAAAGCCTACGATACCCATCTAAATTACAGGGATCTTTCTTGCTTATCATTTTATTATCTCATAAAACACTTGGTAAAGTGAACGTCAATGTGCAGTCTTTTGTCGGTATGTCTTTGAAAATACTGAAGTATTTAAAGAAGTCAAAAGAAACCATTCGTCAATAAATTTACATCACATAACAGGCACGTTTAAGTCAAAAAGTAACGCTAGGCATAAAAAACACACCTTGAAAGCCTAATCCCTCTTCTATTATTGAGAATTATTTTGTTGGTTGCATGTCAAGATGAAAAGTAGGCTATTCCAATTAAAAGCAAGACGCTTTCCAACTGTACAGCACGTCCCCATAGTACGTTCATCCCTCTATGTATGTTTTCCATATCGATTTGTTCGGACCGAATTATTATTTATTCCAAAATGGTGCTCATCTCACGTTTCCGTCGTGTTAATTTTTCCCGCAAACATTCGAAGGGTCTGAACATGTTTGCTTTGCTTCGAAATTCAGAAGAAAGGAACAAAAAATTGTCCTCGAGGTGATGAATTCGTGAGTTTATGAAAAGAAAGGTAGATTTCTGGGTGACGCATGAAAGGATTGACATTTGTATGTAGGCCAGACTGAGGCTGCAACGACAGAAGACGGAAGACAGATATGTCAGCTTAGGATCGTAGAAACCAGGTGCGGGGCGCCATGGTAACCTGAAAGCTTAAAGGGATATGGTGCTAACAAAGCGTTAACTCTTCTTAGTGCAGATTACTTTTTTTTGAAACCCATTATAAGAATTTTCGGAGGTAAGAGGGAGGAAAAAAGAGAAATGAACTCGGGGTGATAATATTTCATCAGTACGATAGCAGTGGTGCATATGTCACGTGGTCTGAGAAAATTTCCACGTCAAATTATCACCAGGACAAATCAGCGGCGGATTAACCATACGAAAGGTTTGGGGTTGCTCGACCGCAGTAGAGGAAATTTTTGTAAAAAAAGTTGAGAAAGGGGCCTAAAGTGACCCTGTTGCATAATTTATTGTGGGAGAAAATGAAAGTCAATGTGAGGATCTCCAAAAAGTGGTAGAGGTGTATCCCCCTATTCTCCCCAGGATTTTCACCTTTGCAGGACCCGTCAAATTACACGATGCAGCAGTAACTTGTTAAAGTTTCCGAAACAAATACCTTGAAAGTAAAAGCGAGGGATAATCTATAATTCACTGATCACACTTTTCGATATTGCTGGTTTAAAATTTACTGTTTTTTACTCTTTCAAATAATGGCATTACTGGTTTAATGGTTTCACTCTTAAGATTCAAATTCCAATTTTGCCAATTTAAACAGCTACTTGATCTCAATTTCTCAGAGGCATTGCAAAGGGGAAGGGGGGTAGGTGAGGATATACTTCTTGTGCTAACAGGCTAGAAATAAGATGTAAAACACAGCCTAGCTTTTGAGTGCTGTGGGAGCTGCTATAAGAGCGGCCGTGCGTTTGATATGCGGCAATCAAGCAACAGATTTGAACAATATCGAAAGCTAATTTGTGGAGAGCTGTTGAAATCATACCACGCTTTATTACATCTGCTTCCGCTAAAAATTAATCATTTTGTCAATCTCATCCTTCACGTGTGAGTTTTTATAATAACAAGTCAAGACTGAATAATCGGTTTTACGCTGCATTTCAAATGACGATGATTTGAAAAAAAGACAAGCCTACAATATTGTCACACTTGTTGCATAATGTAACAGTTTAACGTTAGTGAGATGTGGTGTGAAATTCTGAGGTTTGACATTGACTGTCAGTGTTAAATTGCCCACCGGTGCAGCAAAATGGAAGGGGAAAGCCGCCCCCTTTCCAAAAAGATAAAACAATTCATGAGAGACTTGTTTGGATGTCCTTGTTTCATAGTTCAACAATGTTTTGTTCAGTAAATATAAATTCTTTCCCTTTTAATGGAAAGGTTAGATACACTATAGACATTGGTCCTGAGTGGTAAGAATTGTGCTGCTGTTTTTTTTTTTTCATTTTTGATTTTCCGAGAGAGAGAGGGGGGGGGGGCGGTGTTTTTTTTTTATAAGAGAGAGGGGGCAGACTAACACGAATAGTGTTTTGTACATGTGGCTTTCTAAACATAATAGTGAAAGGGCTTTATATGTGGCCCTGAAAATCATGTTTTGCGTCCCAAAGTCATGGATTTTCATACAATTGAATCAATCATATCGTTGCCGGTTATACACGGAAAAATAGAGAGTTAATGAAGACCCCAGCCCTGTCGTATATTTAGACACCAACGTAACACCGAATGTATTAAGCAAGAGGCAGTCACCCCAATCAGAGTTAGTATGCCCTGTCACTCTAGTTCATGAATGGCCTATTTTGATCATGTGACAGTTTTTGTTAATGAACTGTGAAATTCCAGGAGGATTTCTCCTTGCTTTACCTATTAGTTGTAATAGTTACGTTCAAAACGTCTTCAGAGGTGCTTGCAATAAGAGGAGATTTGCTGATTTTTCAAAGCATATTTTGGGGCGACTGCCTGCTGCCTTTAAGGAAGTTCTGATGCCAAGAATTTAGTGATAAAATGTGTACCTGTTTAGTCACGTGACGTGAACTGAGCTCTCATTTGCATGAATTTGTCACACATTTGTGATCACTCAGGCAAATTCATGAGGGAACTGTATACCTACGCGCACAAAGGATGAAACCCCCTAATCCATTCGGACATGCAGAATATCCCTTCCCTTCAGAGAAAATACTCTTTTTAAGCAAACTTGCGGTAAAGAAATCCACAAAATTTTGGAAAAAAATGTTCACCCCCCCCCGTTGAAAGTAGGTTTGAACCTTTATGGAACTATATACCCCAATGTCTGCATTTTCATGTAACTTATATGCTCAGAACATTTTGGCTATCTTCTATATACGTCAGAGGTTTTTCAAATCCCTGATTTGACAAACAGTTTTTTTTTAAAAAAAGAAAAGAAAAAAGGAAAAATTCCGCTCTGTCGGCATAATTTGCTTTGACAGCAATTTGTTTTGACAGTAAATGTTGGTAAGTACCCATTAGTCAGAATAAATTACAATCAAAAGCTAATGATTAATCTGTAAATTAGCAACACGGACCAGTCCTAGGGCATAGACAATTGTGTGTGTCCGGATGTTCGCGAATAAAGTTTATAATTTGAAAATTAAAGAATCACCACTTTGGAGAGTATTAAACTGTACATTTTAGTAAGGACAAGGCTAAAGAACATTCCACTTTTACGGAGATGTTGATAAAGCTCAATTGTATTGTTGGAGAACATTTAAATTTCTATAACTAGGGAATGTTTTTAGCCAAATTTTGCAACACAAGATTAAATTTAGTGGTTCTTTTCATCAACAAAATATCACCCCAAACATTTCTAAGGTACAAGCAACAAGAACTTATACGAGATCTTAAAATCGTTTGTGTATGTGTGGGGTGTGGGGATTGGGCAGTTGGGGGATATTTAGGGTGAGGACTAGATTTGATAAGTGACACTTTTTTAACAATTTCCCCCACATTTCTCCCTTGAAGCGGTCTCTACTTTCTCAGGGTGTCCACATTAAGACACTGAGCAACCATCTACCTGAATCCGAGAAACACAGCCTACGAGTACAACTAGATATACAGGTAATGTCGTCACAAGCCAGAGAAGAAAGTTTGTAAAACTGCCCCTAGTTTTGAGGTGTTTGTTGCTTATGCATAGGTAATCTTTGGCTTCAATTAAATATACAAAAGGTCCAAAGTGGCCCTTTCCGTCAACTTTTTTCTATTGGCAAAATTGAGGTAATTTGAAGGTAGTTTCTCCTTAAAATGTACATGTTCCCTTCTCCAGCCCATTTTAAAGCTATTCCTTTAAGACCTGTCAGTTATCGTGAATTCACGAGTACAAAAAATGAGAGCACGAAAATCCGATGAAGATAATCACCGAATGGCTTCAGTTAAGCCCTCGTTGGGTTTGGAATAAATTTGGTTCAAATAAACTCAACAAAATTCCCAAAGGTTTCGGATAATATATAGAAATTGCAGGAAAGAGGATACGATTATCGTAACAATGTGCCGGTATGATCAACCTTTAGGGTAGGTTCTTTCTATCTAATCAAAGATGCACACATTGGGCATGCATGAAAATTATGGACACATGACACGCGAGAAGATGGAGGGATTTGGGAAAAGGTGTTTTTAAAAAGCCTAACCTACTTTCTTGGTGTTTCATTCACATTTGGGGCCAATGTCTGAATACATAAAATGGGAAAATAAATGTGGTAAAGACTGATTAAGTTCATCCAAATGTTGAAGCAGGCATTGTTCGGCGGATTTTAATCTTTGTCATGTTTTAGTTCGTGGTAAGTTTACTCACAAATGGTGGTTAAGATGGTGGGAAAGTGCCGAGGGCATTTTCGCTTTTCTTGTGAGTGTTGAAAATCTAATATGCGTTACCTAAAAGTAAGGCCAGCCATTTTAAAAGCTTTGTTTTGACTTTTGAGGACTAAATCATAGAATGAGTTAAAGTTTAAAAAAATGAAGAAACGCAGCCATGTTGAACGTTAAGTTTTTCACAATGTGAAAATTTTCATTTTTTCCTGGGGGACTAAACAATGCTTTTGATTTATCCTGTAAGATTTATACGATAAGCATTTCTTTTGTTAGTTCGTTGCAACAGTTTTTATGGGGTTTGCAAACCTTAATGGTAAATGGTCGTTACATTTTGTCGTGGGAGGCGTAACGAAAATTCAACAGCGTCATACGAGGATATTAATTGACGTAAAATGTACTTAGTAACCTTCTACAGTCTGAAATACAGTGTGATGTTCTGTTTGAGGTCTATATTTTATTACGCACAGAAATAACTCAAATCATAATCATAATCAATAAAACTTCTGTTTGTAAGAATGACGACCAACCCCCCTTCAAAACAACAGAAGATATGTGAAAATATGTAGGCCTATTGGTAAGTGAATTAGGGAGGTATTTTTAAAGAATTGAAATCTTTGTATTTCACACGAAAATGACTTGAATCAAGTATTTTTCTTAATTTATGTGAAATAAATTCAGTTACATTGTTGCATTCTTCAAGTATAGTAAGGAAGACATCAAATGCACACATAAAACACGTAAAAGCAAGCATAACATCAATACACAAAGGACAGAGGGAAAAATTGTTCAATATCTTCATTTATTTATTTATTTATTTATTTATTTATTTATTTATTTATTTATTTATTTATTTATTTATTTATTTATTTATTTATTTATTTATTTATTTATTTATTTATTTATTTATTTATTTATTTATTTATTTATTTATTTATTGATAAGTATAGCCAGTGGCGTAGCTACGAGGGGGTCTGGGGGTCTAGGCCCCCAGATATTCGTCAGCCCTCCCCCCGATCTTTTGCGTCCTAATAAAATGTGTAAGAATTAAGAAAAAATAAATGTTTGAACGGAAATAAACTTTGCAGTATTTCCTTCAAAAAATAAATATATTAATAAAATGTGTAAGAGTTAAGGAAAAGTAAATGTGTGAAAAACACATTTTGCGCACGTTTGAAATCAACTTATAACTTTAAAATGCCTACTTTCACTAAATTAGGTATATAATCTGCACTGTCGTTTGATTTCCATATAATTCACTTGGACGATGAAAGGAACGTCCCGACGACAAATTCGGATGTGACATTGTCAGGTTTAGACCCTTTCTGCCTTTCGGATGGCTGGTTGATTTACTGAAAACATGGCAACCATACACTGAAGACCATTCTTACACGACCATTCCTATACGGTATCATACACAAAATATGCCGTACGGTAAGGTACTGCCTTCGAATAATTCTTCTATCCTTAACAAGTATATCGTGTCTCTCTCCTTGCCCATGACAAGTGCACTGTAAAACGATTGTTTTCGACAAGTACTCTTTTTACTAGTTCGCACTGGCGTCCGGGCGGATTTGTAAAATTGTCAACAAGGTCCGGATTTCATGTGTTTCCCACATGATCCCTACTTCAGCTTTGCGGGTTAAATAGTTTAAAAGATTTACTGGTGGTATTATAGGTCTGACCAAGTAATACACCAATGACTTGATCCGTGAACAAATACAGCACCATTTTGCATCTAGACACCATTGAAAACCGGAAAAATTTCCAAAGGGAAGGGGACACCCTTAGACCCCTACATCAGGACAGTGATCTATGTCCTCCTTGCTAGAAAATAAATATGGTAACCCTAGGTTGGAGGCAAATGGTATGATCTAGGGATATGTAATTGAGTAGTGAACATGTAGCCTATGGATAGAGTGATGAACAAATGTAACAGAGATGTACCAGAAGGTGAATATGAGTAAATTGCAGGCAGAATGAATGAAAAGGGATGCATAATTAAGTATGATTCTTGTACTATCTCAGCTCATATGATATCCACGGCCGTACACAGGGGGGGGGGGCAATTACCCCCAGAAATTTTCAAAGTGCACCGTTTCCAAATTTGAGAATATACAGAGAAAACGCAGTATAAATATAAGAAATAGCTGTGATCGTAATAATAAAACTTAAACAATTTCAAACAGGCAGATCAATATTTTCATGCCTGTATCTGTACACATCACCAATCATTTACAGCTCTATTAGGATGTATTCCTAGCCTGCTTTTCTAAAATTCTCGGGCTACGCGCGATTATGCATAGCTACATGTTGCTGTTGTTGCTATAGGTAGCTTCAATCATCAATGGCTTTCAAACTGTGCCAGTTTAGTCATAAAAACGTTTTATAACCAATAACACTCCCTCCCCTCCCTGAAACCCTCCCCCACAACGGAATTCAATGGCTGAGCTCATGCTTCACATCATATCCACCACGCTCTCAAAAAGGACTTATGTCGCACTAAGTCACAACTACTTTTCGCTTTCCTTTTAAAGCTGAAATCCCTCAAATATTAAACCATTTGCTATCTATACGTACTCCTGAAATTACAATTTTTCGCCAAGGGGGAGGGAGACACCCGTTCCCTTTAGTCCCCTCGCCCAGGCCACAGATCAATAATGCCCACTCTTTGCCCCCTAGCAAAAAAAGTGTATGTGCGGCCTTGTGTATTACCATTTTTCATGGACTGATTTTTTTCCCATTATATGAAAAATGGCAGACATGAGATTCGAATTTCAAGGCTGGGTACACGCATCTTACAACACGCGGGAAGCAGGCGCGTAGCCAGGGTCTTCGGCCCGGGGGGGGGGCAAAATGAAAATTTTCGTCCCGATTTCATGATTTTTCAAACTAATTGTAGAGGTGGGCCCCCCCCCCCACCGTTTCTTTTGGGTCTAGTTTATCACCCCGGGACAAGTCCGGAAGCTTCGGAATAGAATTGGGGGCATGAGAGTAAATTATCGACTTGATTATCAAATGGCCTTATCAGTATGCGATGATCACAATTTGGCTATTTACCAAAAACTCGATTTGATGAAGCCGGGGTGAACTGTCAGTGGTAAACTCGGTGTAAGATCGAGGAGGAATCATTCTTGAGGGATCAATGCCTTTCTTCAGAGAGACCCTTTGAGACTTTATCATCGCGGAGCGCCACCACCAGTTGGCGCGAAGCGTACAGGGAATATTTTGGCCAAAATGTCTTCCCAAACTACACTGAGGAAATGATCCTTCCCGGGGTGTTGTACGTTACACCAGTGGCGTGCGCAGGATTTGTGAGGTGGGGATAGCCTGTGAATTCCACCGACTGGCACTGAGAAAAGTCCAACTGGCTAGACGCAAACTATTAACAGGGGCGTAGCAAAAAAATGTCAAGGAAGTGGGAGGGACGCAGCTCATAGAAAGTCTCTCAGCGCTCCGCGGAGCGCAAGGAAATTTTGGTCCAAAATTCCTCCCAGATGGCTGGAAATGGCACTTCCCGGGCCTATTTATCGCATATAAAAAGGGGAAACACTAGCACTATTGTAAAAAGTAAACATAATAAAATACTAAAAATAAGGTGGGCGGCTGCCCTCTTCCTCCACCCCCTGGCTTCAAGCTTAACTAATGACCAGTATAAAGGTAGTCATCTTTATAACTAGATGATTGACCGTTCTTCAGACTGCTATTTGTTTAGTGATTATTGTTAAAATAGAGAGACAAAAAATTGATTGTTCGCCGTCCCGGGGGAGGGGAATTTTTCTTTTAGAAGCTCGCTGAGATGAAAAATGGTGCTATATTTGACACATTTTCTGAAGCAAGTTTAAACACCCATAACGGCCAATTGGGGGAGGGAGAGTGCGCCTGATGCTCGGCCAGTCTCGGTCAGACTGATTCCGATTTCCCCCGACTACTTACAACGGTGGGGGCCATGGCCTCGGCCCCCATTGCGCACGCTACTACGTTACACTCCAAAATTACTACATATTTTGGGTTTTAAGATGTTAGGAGGATTGCTGCCAAAGTCAGCCACACCAGGAGGTCCCCTGAGAACAAAATAAAATGTAAGTGCATAGAGCTAAGATTTATCACTTTATATCTAGTCAGCTGGGAAAGCAAAATACGGGTGGAGCTTGTCCACGTTATATTCAAATTCATGCTTATAGTTTCTCTTGGCAATTTTTCGTGACTACTTATTGGGGTTCTGACACCAAACCCCAATAAGTGGCAACGCAGGTGGATACTTTCCACTCATTGTGTGACTTTGAAAGAAAATCTGCACCGGGACATTTATTTTAAGTATCCCTTTTTGATAGTGATTAAAAATAAAAATCGGGGCGGTAGCTACTATCCCTATAGCTCCCACACTGACAGCCTTGCTTTACGTCCATTTTTCTATCCCCTTACTCTGACTGCTCTGCTTCATAGTCTGTCCTTCCGGACTCCCTAGTCGTCTAACGCTCTCTATTCCCTTTCCTAGTTCATCTTTCCTCTTTCTCATGCACAATCTGCCTCGCTTCATCCCTCGTCCCGTTTCTGCCTTCTTAGCCCTTCTCTTTGTCATTCCCTTTGGTCTTTTCCACGGTCCCTAGCCCTACCTGTATCAGTATACTCGTCCCGTCGATATTTGAACCAGTGCTCTACCTTATCAAGCCCGTTTCCTTCTCTCCATCCTTTCCTTCCATCGATAATGATTCCTATTGTTATTATTTTATTTCCCTTTTCTCCTGTTGTTTTCCCTTTTTCTCTTTTTCTCCCTTCTTCCCGTTTCCTCTTCCCCTTCCCTTTTCCTTCTCCCTCTTTTTCCCTTCGTTTATTTTTTTTTTCATTTTTCCGTCGTCCCGATTTTACTTCGATTTTTCGCCCGGGGGCAGTCTGCCCTCCCCCTCTGGCTACGCTACTGGCGGGAAGTGCCGTTTCCGGCCATCTGTAGGGTTTGTAAAGCCAAAAATTTCCTTGCACGCTCCGCGTCAACCGATGGTAGCGCTCCGCTTAGATAGTCTTGACAAGCCTGACTCTCGGCGGTGCCGGCCCCCCATTTGTTACCTAGCCCCCCCCCCTCCTAAAAACTTCATCCTAGCCACGCCCCTGGAGTATACCATGAGGTAGTTCGAGAGCCTCATAAATATTCGCATGTGTTTATGGTCATCAAAAAGCGCACGACAGAAAAGATAGGCCTACACCTAAAGTCCCTTGGCGGTACCTCTGCATGGGAAAGGAGCGCCGCGCACCCAAGAAAGTTTTAGGTCCCTAGAAGATTCTAAAGAGCAAAGATTGCTACTGCCTTAACATGTCTTAAAGTGTACCTAAAGTCTGAAAATTCAAAAATATATATTACAGAGCATGAAAACTGAATTCCAATGGTCCAATTCCCATCTTCACAGGACTTTCTTAAGCTGAGATATAAAATGTTGAAGTTTATTCACTCGATTTTAAAAGGTAGATTGCGCAATAATTTGTGATGTCATTGTTGTACTACTCAAATTACAATCTTTGTATTTCTTTGTTTTTCTGAAAGCCACCGCACCTTGTGCCAAAATGTGATCGCGTTCTTACTGCTTTGGGGTGACTTGACTATATAAGCCCTCTCTGTAAGGCATGTCATGCAAGAAAACAAGAAGCGGTCAAGGTCATATAAACATTTTTAATTTTAAAAGAAAACAAAGCATTTAATGTGAGTTGTACAACAAGAATGTCAAAAATTATTGCGCAATGAACTGTTTGGATTTAAGTGAATAAATTTTAACATTTAATATATCAGCAATGGAATAAGCTATGACAATGGGAGTTGGACCAATAAGATTAATTTTGTAACCTCTAAAATATATATTTTTGAATTTTTAGACTTTAGGTCCACTTTAAGTGTATCGCCTACTCAGGCCTCTAGAAATCCGCTCGCTAACTCGCCATTGGCGAGTAAAATTCTGTTCATTGTGACCTTCACTCTGAAAACGTCAGGGTAAAATTTGATATCAGTTCAGATCGGAGGGGCACCAACTCGAATCCGGATCAATAATTTAATCAGATATGGATCAAAAATGATCCGGATTGGATCATTTTTATACAGATTTGATTACTGCAAATGACCCGGATTTTAGTAAGTGACCCTCCGATCCGGATTAGGGTCAAATTTTATCCGGACGTTTTTAGAGTGTTCACTTATACTAGCCTCGTGAGTTTAACGAGTGTTTCTTGAGCCTCTGCGTAGTCACGAAAACATTGTTGCTTAGGCTATAATTATGAGCAAAGCTTCGTTGCTTCACTGAGACTTTGAAGACATAGGTTAATTCATTTGCCGTACTCAACAAAAGTTAAGGGTTTTAGTGTTTTAAAATTTAGACCACTAATTTGCCTACTACATTGCCTATCTACATTCCAAAATCTTACGTACTATACGTATGTGGTATGCTCAATTACATTGGTAGCAACGCGAGGGCTGAATTAGCGTAATTTTATGTTTGAGGTTCTACCATACTTTAGGCCAGTCTATGCAGTTAACATGATCAAAACTTGAGTTAATTGTGACTTTGGGTTGGATGATAATATATCACTAATTTATGTGGCTAGTAGATATTTCGTACTGCATGGCGATCGGATATTTTACGTCCCTCTCCAAATAGCCAGTAAGTTTGGAAACTTTTGTCGAGGGCTGCGCCCGCTGGAAATTGTTCTTCGCCCCTTCAGCATCTTATCTGACTTTGGGTTCGCATCAGTGGCGTAGTTAGACATTGTTCGTGGGGGGGGGGGGGCAGAAGCAAAAGAATTCAGATTATCTTGATAGTTGTACGATTCAAAATTCTGTGGACCTTTTTTTTATTTTTTTTATTTAGTTATTTATTTATTTATTTATTTTTTTTTGCTTTCCGGCAATTTTGAGACCGACTTTTCGCTTTCACGTTGACATATCGATGTGTAATTCTGCTTAAAAACATAAGAAGTGTTGTGAGTGTTTCAAATAAATTGTTTTTATTTCCGACAGAGGCTAGAAATTTCCCGACAGAGGCTTTCGGAGGCTTTGTGGGGGGCCACCGCCCCCCGACCCCCTTTAGCTACGCCACTCGTTCGCATCCACTTGAGAAACAATAGGAAAGCGAGATGGCATCAAAGAAAGAAGGAAACTATCAAAAGACATTTATACTGTAACATCAAAGGAACAAATAAACAATTCGGGGGATTTCCTCTTTTAGGAGGTTCTAGTTTTCTCCTGATCGGGATAAAAGTTGCTCACGGGGGCGGCCGTATTACCTGCTTTACCGACAATCCCAAGCGTTCTTTGTGTACATTGTCTTTGGTGAGTGGGTTTTGAACCTCCTTGCAAAATTTGTCGGTCTATTGTAACGGAATTAGAAGGTATATTCAGTAGGTGTATTGTCATAGCTACCGAAAAGCCCCTTCCTAATTGGTGGTTCACCAAGCCGTTTTTGAGAAAAACGAAAGTTCTTGAGTGCTCTTCGTTTTTACTAGACGTTATCGTTGTTAGGCTAGCAAGCCTATACATGTGCTGCATAAGTTTTCCCCCATTTGGGAGAATTTTGTTTTTCCCCCAAATGGAAGAATCTCCCGGACTGATAAACTGGATGACACAAGGAAAGTATTTACTGAACCATCAAAACAAATGTGAGCGAATGTGGAAGACATTTGGTGAAAGAAAACGCACACGAAATAAACATGAAAAACATTAAAAAAAAACTGCGATAACCATATAACTATTGAAATCACATTCATCTACGGAAATGTTTAAACAACAAGCAACTAACAAGAAGAAAAGAAAGAAAATATTAAGTGAACGAAGCAGTCATCAAAACCAATGACGTAATCATTAAATGAAAAAGATGAGATGGAATGAACAAAGAAAATATAATAAAAAACAACTAAAGACAACAAAAGAAAGAATGCATTAAAGGAGTAATTAAAGAAACTTAAAACTTATGGAAACCATCAATAAAATAATAACATCAAATAAAATAATAACAATAACCTCAAATCAATAAAGAAAGCATTGCAATAAGAAATAACTAACAACAAATAAAGAAATAAGACAACACATGAGTAAATAAAAGCATTAAAGCCAAAAAGAAACTATCCAATAAACAAAACTTGCATCAACTGGACAAAGAAAATATTAAACCAATAGACAACTGAAGCTTCAATTAAAAAGGAAATCAAATACGACATTATATATAAAGTTGTAATCAAGTTGAGACTTGACTCAAAACTTTCCTTCACTATCTGACTCGATTAATTCTCGAGTTTTTCCCACTCGAGTCGCTAATATAGCTATATAGTTGACTTGACTTGCAGCAAAAAATCACTTGATTACAATTCTGTCAAATAATTAAAGTGTATACACATTAAGCCAACACAAAGCAATCAAATAAACAAAGGCAGCATCAATGAACAAAGAAAATATTGCACAAAGAATGCATCAACTGAACAAAGGATGCAGACAAAAGTGTTTAAGTCTTTCGTTTCGCACCAACCATGTAAGATACCAGATTCTCCATTTGTGCATTTTGAAACTGTTACCTTATTCCGGTCATTCATCATTGATTAGCTCGGCATAACTGAAACAAAACAAACCCAGGATAAATCTTGCCCGGTAGACAAATCCCAAGAGCAGTTTATCTTGATTAGATGGCCTTTACTGTTAATATATTTCTCACCATTTAATCCATTTATCGTGCAAATTGCATCCCCTTTTCCCAGGTTGGGCGATGGTGCCATTTCCCCGATAGTAATTTCAGGCTAAGCCAATTTGGATCACACCCTCTGTCCATTGCTGAATCTATAGCAAACGTCCTTCCGTACCTTCCGCATAATTTAAGTCAATTAACCATCCCTCTCTGTCGAGTATCTCTCTTCTTTCCTGCATCTCACGAGACGTTTCTGTTTCTTTTGGATTTTTTTGGTGTGACTAATTTGCCTCCATCGAAAACGTTTCTCCATAATTTCTCAACCCCGCGGTGAAACACACCTGCCTCCTCAGTACTTCTTTGAAATTCGATCCGAAAATTATGCATACACCTGGTGAAAATTTACATTCGTGAGTAACGGTATCGAATACTTGAACGGCTTTCGTAGCGTCGATTTGTCCAACACCTTCCACTGTTTAATGGGTCATACGTGAATGCCATTTCCCTTGTTTCAAACCAATGATGCGCGGGTGTCACAGCGACTGTGGGTAATTTTTGGTGTTTTATACCGCGTTTGATGTCTTCTGAGGGGCCCATTCAGAGTAACCTGGCGAAAATGAACGATTGCTCACATATCAAGAATTCCAGACAGCCACAGTGACTTTTCTTTTGGCAGTAACCCAGCAAAAATGAAGGTAACCTCATGCTATATTCTGTGTCATTCAGTCTAGAAATTACACTGTTCACCTTGAAAAATCGATACAAATTAATGAGAGCACTAGTCGGCATTACTTTGCAGTTCGTACGCAAACTTGATGATTCCTGAGAACATCGACATAATTTATTTGCCTGACTTTCTGTCCAACCGTCCGTCTGTGCGTCTGTCTGTGTGTTGTTTGTTCGTCCGTCTATCCGTTAGATTTTTGCAATGATTTGGTTAAAAAAAAACACACACACACACAATTTGTGGTAAATATCTATTGCAGATGGAAAAGACAAGAAGGCTTAATTCTAGTATGGAGATCAGCTAATAGACACGGCTTCTCTCTGGCCTCTCGCTCCTTCCATAAACAGATAAAGAGAAGACTGGTAGTGAATTATTTTGATAATCAAAAGGTCACGGTTAATATGTTAACTTTATTGCAATTTAAGAAAGTTCGGGTTTCTAAAGGGAAAGGAATGCGCAAATACACAATTTTACTCGTTTTACATTTCAGGTTGTGTTCTGGTTCAGCCGTCTTTCATTTTTCAATGAGATATTGTGTTCTTACCGAAGTCATAATAAGGTCACAGCAAGGTCATCATTCCTTGAATGTTGATCTTTTACGCATTCAATCTCTCGAGCAACACAGTAGATTGCCTGCAGAGAGAACTTAAAAATCTGTTCTGTTTTATGTCAAGTTTGGTCAATTCTCTGGAATAAAGTTAAATCGCGGAACAGCTAAGAAGGTTAAATCGTCTTCAGAGGACCTCTTGTATAAAAGATTTAAAATACAATAAGCGTTCCCATTGACCTTCAAAATGTGACAAAGAAAATAGTATCCGTGACAACGTAACAAATAAAGACAGATTTTACAAGGTGGCCATGAACAAGTCGTGACTTTATTGAAAATAGAAGATTTCAGTTCATTTTACGGCCGTGTTTTCAATATTTTTGGCGTTCAAAGTGATCTTTTGCTTGCCTGATCGCAGATTAAAAATAAAAATGCAAACATAAACACATAAAATATTTCATGGGTAGCTTTATTGAGCCCGTTTTACTCTCTCCCACACCTGTGAAAGTGATGTGTGTTTTGAAATGACACTGTAGAGTGATTTACTCAAAATATCGTAAATGATAATTCTTCTATACATACCATTCTATGTCAGTGACCCGAGATCCTTCAAACAATGAAACAAAAAAAAAAAAAAAAAAAACGAAAAGCCATCTTTTCCAGGAAATAAAATCTAAAGAGAACGTAAAACATAACATAAATCTTTTACGGAAGGAAGAAAATTTTGAAAATCAAAAATGACTATAGTGCATGTGAGAATTTTAATAATGTGAAACTTTTTGGTATTTGGTCTTCAACAGAAGATTTCGATGATAATTCTACCATACGTGCATGGTTGACAAGTGAAACAGACGAGGATCGATAAAGTCGTTACTAGTGACAACCGGGTACTTGGCAACCACACCACACATACATAACCGTCGTACTGGAGATAAATAGTAAATAGTAACGGCAATCAATAGTAGTGGACCAAAATCCACAGACTAAAAATAATTCTCTCAATGAAGAATTGTGACACCCAACATTAGTGGACCCAACGAACTAGCCGACGCATTGGTAACAACATGGTTATGCCAGATAGATCAGCACCTCGGGGCTTATGTTTACGTTGGACAAACATTTTGATTAATTTTTTTTTAAGGTTGTACAAGATATTTTTCTATGGGCTGAGCAGTTTGCCAAAGAAAACCTTTTTCTACTGAGGAAAGTGCCCGATTTTTTTTTCCAAAATCTGCTCCACGGCTCATACGTCTTTAAATGATAAAATTTAATAAGCTCAACAATTCAGGTTCTTAATCTCACCATTGCAGGTTTCATGTAATGATGAATAATAACAATTATCAATAAAAAATGAAAGCAGCGATTTCTTTTCATTTTCGGGACATGTGTACCAAACAGTAATAACCTAAGCAAAGTCGACTAGTTAGCCGGTCCGCTCGAAGGAGCTTCTGTTCGGAGGGCAACCAGCTTTGTCGTCCGGGCAACAGATTTTGACGGCAAGCCATGCAAAATGGGAGGAAAGGGGGAGTACCTGGGGAAAACCACCCAAGTAGTTGCAAAACACTATTGCATGACAGCGCAAAGCATGCACGGTGCCACCTGATGACCCCCCAAAATGAATCATTGAAGTAATTAACATGAAATATTGTGGCACAGAATATTTTCATATTTTTAAAACCATGATTTATAGATATAGAATGATGGGGAATTGGAAATAAGGCAGCATGGTAGCTTTATTTTCAAGCATAGCCGTACAGGCCGGAGGTGGGGGGCTGGGGGCGGCGGTCCCCAAATGTCAGAAACCTCACTAAATCGGGCAGATATTTTGTCTCAGTCCGGCTGAAAATTGGGCAGTTAAATTAGGTCTGGAGTCGGGCAAAAACTTTTCACCGCCCTCCCTGATAAAAATAGTCTCGTAGGGATGCATGTTTTCAAGAAATTAAAGAAATCCAATTATTTGAAGCTGAAGAATAATTTGTTGGCGCAAACTTTCAAAATTTCAAATGTTGCAACTCCCGTAACTCTTGTTATGTATGCTTTACAGTTTTCGAGATTGAAGCTACTGCTGGAGTTTATTGGTGAGACTGAATGGCTAAATAATGATTATAGCTACTTTCGTTGTATGTTATGCTGGTGCATTTTAAACGCAATATTTCCCTTCAAGGAAGTCTATGATACACAGCAAAGACTCTGAACACGTCCTATTCAAATTGAACCGGAAACGGATCAAATGTGGGCACTTAAACGAAATTGAACCGAATATTTGACTAATTTTGGTTCAAAATAATCGTTGCTGGATCAAAAAGATCCAAACCTAGCCACATTGATAACCAGATTTTTTTTACAGTGCACATTTGATCGGATTCGGATCAAATTTGAGCCAGTAGATTTCTTACCTTCGTAGCAGATGTCGAATATGTAACTCCACTTTTTCACGTATTACGAGCAGAGCCAGTATAGGTGCAGGGGTAATACAAGTTTTCAGGCCCATGGCCACGCAGACAACGTACTGCGGGGGAGGGGGCGAAATATCTTTCAAAGGGTGCGAAATGTTGTTAAGGGAGGAGACATACTAAAATGCATTAAGGCGATAGTAACTTTGAATTTTCTGGGGGAAATTTTTTTCAAGACTGCAGTAGGTTTAAAAGTCGATCGTGATGTACCCCGTTTCAGTTTTCCCAGGAGGGTGTTCAATGAGAGAAATAAAAATGCGTTAACAATATTATTCTTTCTTATAACTAAAAGAAATTTGGAGAGTTATGTTACTAAGTTGATCTCATCAAAGAAAATAATTGAAGGAGGTTGTAAAATTTTGAAACTCTGACGCCATTTTGCAAATGGCGGAGCTCAGTTGGACAAACAAATGGTAATATCTTAAATACAAGAAGCCATGGTGCCGTGCATTTTAACTCTAATGCCTTACTACGGTATGTGGTATACATTTACTTAAATTTTATGCATGGTTTGTTTTCCTTGAATGAAAAAGCAACTTCGATATCAACTATTTTGGATCTAGACAGTGCTCAAATCTTCTGTGCATCTCCAGGCAGTCAAAGTACAAGTGAAAGATTTCCCTTTTCTAGGCCTATACCAATTTGCACGGTAGGCTACTTTCCGTCTGAAACTTGTCCCCATTGTGTATCTGTGTCCCTTTTTTATACAGAATTTAAGGTAATCGACTTTTCATCACTAAGGGCTACAATGTTTTTTTTTCGAAGTTCATCATAATAACGAGAGAATCTTAAAGTCTAATGCGCTAATGTTGTTCCATGGCTTGGAAAATTGATTCAGCCTTTTTCTAAATGTCAACTGATTGCTACGCATTGCCAGTAGCCTCGTCCACGGCTCCAAAAATCAACAAAACACCGCTTGCAGTAAACTTAATTTTCAAATAGAGCGGATTTAGAGGATAAGATGTAAAATGCCTTTAGTCTTTGGTTAAACTTTTTTCTCTCCTACTAGATCATTCCTTCCAAGCTTCAAATTTCGTTCAAGGTACTGTTTAATGGGTACAGGCTGCAACGCTCCTGTATACTGTAACTTTGAATCAGCTCTTTGATGTAAGTTCAATAGCCGTGACTTTGTTGTTAATATGTATGTTCAGGAAGCTTAGTTGCAATCTCATCAAATTTTCCCTCAAACGATTAAATCTCAAAAAGTATACAGCATCCTCTTGTGTGTATTGTAGGTTATCTCGGTGGGATGGGGGGGGGATATATAAATCCCACACTTTTTGGAGACGCTCCCATTGACTTTCATTTTTTCAATTTTTTTCACACAGTAACCAATTTACCTCAAACGCCCATTATCCCCCTCCCCCATACTCACCTTTTCACACAAATCTCCGCTACTGGTCGTGGGGCCATAAAATTAATCATATTATTCAAACGTTACTACATAATTTGGCAAAGAAGTTTTCAAAGATAGGAGGTTAGAAATCACACACTAGACAGACCAACCTTAATGAGACATAGGCCCATGTTAAAACCAAAAGGTGAAGTTAAATAAGCAATAATGAAATGAACATAACCACAATAAATGTTCCTTAAAGGTCTGGTGACATAAAAATTAGGCTACATAGTTGGATATTTTCTGTACCGTATATAAAAAGCATTAAAAATTCAGAAAATTGCCGCAATTTCCATCAAAATCCATCCCATCAAATATTGACCATTTTACAGGGTAATTTCAATTTCACACTTGTATCATGAATAAACATGAGATAAAAATGCAAATTTGTGATGTCGCAGTGGCGTAGCTACAGGGAGGCAGGGGGCGGTCGCCCTCCCCCCACAAAGCCTCGGAAATTTCTAGTCTCAATCGGAAATAAATAAAAACAATTCATTTAAAACACTTACAACACTTCTTATGTTTTTAAGCAGAATTACACATCGAAATGGTTACTGACAAGGCCTGGAAGTGTCATTTAAGGCAATCTCGGAGATATTTTAATCTAATTTTTTCCGCGCGCTACACGCCAGATGATGGTGGCGCTACGCTTAGATATTACATCATTACTTCAAGATAATAATCTGTCGGAAATTTTTTGCTTTTGCCCCCCCCCCCACACACAAAAGCTATCTAGCTATACGCTACTGTGATGTCGAAAGATGAACATACCAAATATGGCTAATGCTAGCTTTTGTTTTTGCAACCATCATTTCAAGGACACTTTCAGCATTGTTATCCCCTGAGGAATTTATTGTGTAAGTTAAAATTGTTTCCTTGAAATATAATTATATCACTCAGGGTTTCCGCCAAAGGGGGGAAAGGGGGGATTTGTCCCCTCCTTTCCAGAAGAAGGTGGGTAAAATCCCCCCCTTTTCATTTCCATCAAAATTAAAAAAATTGTCCATATCTTGGTTTCTTACTTAAGAAGAGGGCACCTTTGCAGCAATGTTTGGACTTTCATAAGTAAATGGCCTTTAAAACCCTTCAAAATGCACCTTATAGGGATCTTGAAGCAAGCTTTAGTCCCCCTGAACCCACTTGTAACTTTAGCCAGGGACAGCATCAATTTGGACTAGGGGTTTAGGAGCAATTAATCCCCCCCTTTTTTGCATTTCTGGCGGAATCCCTGTCACTCACCAAACTGTTAAGTATCTGATCAGTAATAAAGAGATAAATTATACAGGGTTAACAAAAGAAACACTCCACATGATTATTTTTGCATAGGTAATAAGGTCCTCCAGAAACCATCAAACTTTGAAGAGGAATATCTTGAGAAGGGTAAAAGATGTTGAAATAATTCTAACGGATCTTTCATTGGGAGATTTCATTCTGTGCCTCCTCGTTATATTAAATATGGATTGAAAAAATTCATACAGATTGAATAAAAATTCAGTCTAATGTGTCTACCCTTGTGGGCGTCGTAAAGGCGTTGTCTGTATGGGCTCGAGAATCCCACTGGGAAGTATTAATGCTTAAAAATCAAAATCTCTTCCAAATTGGTTGCTCGAAGAGTTTTGCCAGCATTTAAATTCAGTGAACGACTAAGACTTATTTTTAATACCCCTTGGACCTATCTAGCTATTCATCTGGCCCTCGCAGTCAGTGCCGGATTAACCCCATGGCAGAACCGGCATATGCGGGGGGTCCCCGCGGAGATTGAGACCCACATTATTTTGATTTACTGGTTGTCGGGCTTACGTTTTCATGTGTGTGCACTTTTGCCATGCCTTAACACTATCTGGCATATAATGTATAATAACTGTCATGTATCACTGTATAATGTGTAAAAGCAACTATTAGTTATTAGCGGTTAAAAGCTAAAATTTAATCTGTTGAATGTTATTAATTTTGTGTAAGCGGGTGGGCGAGGGGGAAGGAGGTTAAACTTGTAAAAGGGGCCCCGCTATAGAAAGTGCTGGGGGGCCCCACACAACGCTAATCCGGCCCTGCTCGCAGTCACTGTTCCAATCACCAAAGTCTCGCCTTGTGAATCTCAGTTATTACTCTTAGGAGAGGTGCTTTTCATGTGCTACATAGCGAGAAAGGTAAGACTTCATGCAATGGTTCCAAAATATGTATGTGACCGAGAGTTTTAAGGACCTCACATGGCATATACGTACAAGCTAGAGGGTCTGGAGGCTGCAGCCCCCATGGACCACTCTGGGGTTCGCGAAAAGTCTATTTCTCATGCAGATTTTGGGGGAAAGTGGGGCAATTTTCCCCGATAAAGGTTTTTCTGGAAAAAACGGCTCAGTCACCTCAGAAAAATGCCCCACATTCACCCGTGCCCCTGGATTATAGTTCCTGCTCCGGTCATCAGTTCTAAGACTTCATCCTTCCATCAACACCTGAACACACTAGGCTGTGGAACTGGCATATTGGTAAAAGAAAACCATGCAGTAAGCTCGTATTTTTGTGCTTTACAGTAACTCAGCTTCCATGAATAAGTTCTAGTTTTGGCAAAAGCTAAAACTTTGCTTTCTTGTTTTCGCAATTTTGAAAATACCCGAGAGTTTTCGAAAATCCTATTTTGCCTTTTGGTCCTATTTTTTCATAGCCCTGGACCCCTTCGGGTGTTTTGTCTCGTTACCCACAACCTTTCCTTCCCACATCTCACGCAATTACAAAGGATTATGGGATAGAGTTTTGGTATGGGTTGTTTTTGTCAATGGCATTTTGCTGTGGACAAAAACGACGTACACCAAAACTATATCCCACAATCCTTTGTAATTCCTATTTGGAAAAGGGTCTATTGTCTCACCTTGAGCCACAGGGTGACATTAAATATATCAATCAAATGACCACAAGTTGGAACATACCAACATTTTGGGTCGGGCCGAGGAGGGGTACATCACAAGGCAACTTGACCTCACTACCTTGCAAAAGAACTTCGCTATTTGGTAAATCCGATGGTACACTCCGACTACACAGTTCTCAAAGTGACCATAAAGGATAATTTTTCTTTTTTCTTGGGGTGGGGCTGAGCCATTTCTTGACAGAGAAAAACATTTTTCCTCTGGAAAACTGCCCGACTTCTTTCTTTTTTTGTGTGCAATTATACTTTTTGCGTTAACTCTGGGGCTAGTGACAGCCCCCTCCACTGGCTTGTACGTCTTTGAAAGTGATTAATGACGAATGCCCAGAAAAGAGAGGATTTTGGTGCCCTGAAAGTAGAAAACATACACACCCCTGTTCCACACCACGTCATATATATCTAACAAACTAAAGAAAGATTCGTGTACAAGTACTTCAATGAGGCATCACACACTGAGTGTTGTTTTCTCCGTGCTTTTTCCCTGCAAAGAAGCTCTCATAAAGGATAATGTTGGGGACTCCTTCCCAAATAATAACTAGAATGCACATAATACCCTAGAATAAATAGTTTACTTGAAGTAATATGGTATGATACACTGCATCTTTATTTACATCAATTTTTACTCACCATGCTACTATATACAAAGTTTTGAGAGAAACTTTTAATTTGGAATATAGTCCTGTCTCTTCCCCACCCCAAGGCACTATTATTGGTAATGACCGTCGTAATTTTGTTTTGATACATTTAAGGTCATGGCCCTTCTTCACTGAGGTCCTCTTTACGTCACTTTCTGTCATGGAAGTATAACTCAAAACAATCAGTACAAAATTTCAGGTGAGGCAAGATGAATCACATTTTTTCAATTTTTTACAGGCAAAGCAACTTCGTGCTTGAACTGAACAGGAAGGGATTAAAAAACACGTGAAATTCCTCCAAATCCTGCAATCCAACCATGAAACCCTGCAGCACTGCACCCTAGCTCCTCTATTCCTCCTTTTATCCCCTAGTATCATTCATAGGCAAATATACTGTAATGCATACAGATAGTATTAAGGCGCGTAGCCAAGGGGGTGGGGGCGAAGGGGCAGCCTCTCCCTCCTTGAGCATATTTTTGGTATTTTTTTAATGATTTTTTATGATATTGCTAGAAACTCAAAATAAAAAAAAAATTTAGATGCAACTTACAAGGCCTGGGAAGTGCCATTTCCAGCGATCTGGGAGGTATTTTCGGCCAAATTTACTTGTACGCTTCGCGCCAACCTATGGTGGCGCTCCGCTTAGGTAGTTTGCCTAAAGGCTTCTCCCCCCCCCCCTCCCCCTTGGCAAATTTTTGGCTACCAGCCCGATAGTATTAAGCCTATGCATTGCTTTTCTTACACATGCTGCAGTTTTCTTAAAGCCAGGAACCTAAAGTATACAGACAATTATAAACACCATTAAACAGTGTCAATGTTTGAGCATCAGTTACACACTCTTAAACCTCATTCGTCGGGATCATCCCTCTGAAAAGCTATAATTACTTTTCTAATTTGAAGAAAATTCATCCTCAATTTATTTCATTATGTCCTTCCCGATGTAAGCTAAGTTTTATCAAACATAACTATAGCCGTTTGTATAAGCCTATGTGCATGTAATGCAATGCTCTAGAGTAGGCTAATTGCGTCGTCAGCATACAGTACTTCTCAAGCTCAAACGATTTTCTCATACATCGGTGGAAGCACTTTCTTCCTTTCATTGTGGAGGTTTCTGTAATATATACATTTGTTTGATTACGCCCCTCTGGACAGAAAATTAGATCTCCAGGGTTTTGAAGTAATATCTATATTTTAGCGTTGCATTGTACATAAACCAATATTTAATCCTTTAGTCGAAAACTCTCTTTGGAAACTTTATTCCAAAAATTAAATTTGCTCAGGATCAGTGTAAGGTTATTACGTCTGGAGGTTAATGGTGCGAAACTCATTATTCAGGCGCTGGAATATTTGCTTGACGAGTGAAAAGCTGCTCTCAAAATTTGGCCGATATTTTTGGAAAGTGAAAACCCCGGCATTCAATATAAGTCCGGGCTTTTGCTCTTTTTTAACTGGGAAGGGTGCAATCAATTGAGGTCAGTCTTTTCTACTTTGTAATTTGAGAAATTAATTAGGCTTCCTCTGACGAAAAAATCAATCCATGAGAAAGGAAAAAATAAATCTAAAAATGGTTGAACTTAAGAAGGTCACTTCTCTATTCCGAATATCATTGATTGAATTCAAAAAGTTTTTCTACACATTACAGAGTGCTTTACGTGTACTTAATATTTATCAAACTGATTTAATATTGCAAGTACGTATAACCTCTGCATGAAGTACTAGGTGGTAAGTTTCTGATTTATGTGATGAGGTCACTTTGGGTTAATAAAAACTTAGTTTCTTTATTAGAGGAACTCTACTAACAGCCAATCAGGCACCGTCTATCACCGTGAAAACCTCTTCTTGGATTTTATGTGGTACCGGTAGGCTTTCACACAAACCGCGCTGTCGTGTTCTGTGTCCCTTCTTCCTTTTACCTCTTCCTTGAACTCGAAGCTCATTTCCCTATTCCCATTTTGTTCCTAGGTACACTGCCTACGTTCACACAACATGCTTAGAGGACTTTCGTTAGAGTGCCGACGGTATCCCTTTAAGTCCCCTGCTACCGTTCATCGGCATTAGTCAGCCTGCGTTGACTGACAGGTCTTGAACGGATCAGTCGACCTTCGCGTTCTGTTATCGTCTAGCGAAGGTGTGGATTTTCACACTAGAGCGCGCTCAGCACACAAGGTGTATTTCATACCTGGGTGATCTCCCAAAGAGCTCACACGTATACGTAGATATCAACGAGTTAAGTCCTACCTTTATTCCGTGTTCTATTTCGGACAGATATAATTTAGCGAGTAATTCGTCACGTCCAGGCTTTGCGACCAGGAAACTTTAGTTGTTTAGGACAGTGTTGTGGCTTTGCTTTTGTTATAAAGAAAGGAACATTTGACAATTTTCAGCAGACTTTTGAAATCGGGATAGGCTTGGTTTTTTGTGGCATGGATTTCTGACATAACAGAGACATTCGTTTTGCTGCTTCTCTTAATTGTCACAGGTGAAGAAACTGTGTGGGGGAATTTGGAGCAGTGGTATAACTACAGGCGTAGTTCTTAACATTTAGAGTCTCTGTCGAGAGATAAACTATTTCGAAGAGAAACTATTTCGAAAAAATCTCTCTTCATTTCATTTTCAAATTAAATACTCATTTGGATCAAATCTTGATCATTTTTTATAATTCAGACTTGCAAAACCTCCGTACTGTTCATTCTTTTGCAAGTGGCAGCCAGTTAGCTTGCGAAAAAGCACAAGAAACAGTTTGATCGCAGGTTGGATTTGAGAACTTATACTAACGTCTGTTCGACCTATCTTCAAGTTTTCTATCCACAATTACAGGTAGGATGAATTTTACTTTAATGTTTGTGATCAGCATTTTACTACATTTTTCATGTGCTTATTTATAAGACTGTGATTTACATATTTTTCTTTGCTTTTAACGATACGACAGAATTAATCTAACATGAGTGAAATACTATGGTAGCCGAACAGTACTACTGAAATGGCTGTTCCCACTTCAATTCGTTTATAATTCATAACCACGGCGGTTACTAGGCTTCTTTTGCTACCGTGACAAACGCAAAAAGAGATGCTGTTGTGTCACCTAGTAAAATTAAATTCGACTTCCTTGCAACTCTTATCGCGAAGATTACTTGTTTAATCATATCGCACAAATCAGTTAATCAATCAATCAATCAATCAATCAATGCCATATTTTGCTTCCACTAAATTAAAACGCTTTATTAGCTGAGAAGGGCGCTATCGTGATTGTACCCAGTAAGGCTTCAAGAAAAAATTGGCAACAGTCTGCTTTTGCCATTTACATTGACATTATTGTATTTGTAGTTATAAAACTACTCTCTTAAGTTTGTCCATATATTCGATAAACCTTGTCGAGATTTTGATCTGGGGTTTAAAAAATTATCGAGAACAGCTCCTTGATGAACAAAGCCATAACTAATTCTATTTGGAAGGAAATGTGTCTGACAGTCTAGCAAAGCTAGCAAAGCTTCACTGTGTGTACTAGAAACTTATAACGGTTTACAACCTGTGGCGATTTCAAAGAAAATCATATAACTGGTATGGGTTCAACTTTATTTGCATAAAACTTGAAATGATTATAGATACAGACATAGCCTCGTGCAATCGAGGACGACGAACCTTGAGGACGAACTGAATGAACGTTTTGTATCGTATCACAGCATGTTTCATGGGGAGCTTATGGAGTACCTTTGCCCCGCAATATTAGCTCAAATAGCATACTTGTAGACTTTTTCAAAATCGGTAGACATTAAGGCAAAGAGTTCTTTCATTTGTATATCATTATGCAAATTCATCACATTCAAGAACATAAAAAGCATGTACAATTTCATACGTTAAATTAATCTACCGGACAATCTAAACACTCAAATAGTTACGAATCACAAAGCAGTTCCCTCCGAATAACTGTTCAATATGAAAGAACAACTAGGTATAAGAGAAGTCCTGCAGAACTGACACTAAGATTTCCGTTGGCCTTTGGTAACGTAATCTCTTTGTGTACTTCTTTTTTATAATTACTGTACTGGTTACTTTCAATTAATGCCAGTGCCAACGCCTAGTGAGTGCAACTGTTATTTGGATGACGATTTCTATGCATTCCATACTCAACGGTAAAGCCAAGTACATACTTAAATGGATTTGCAAGAACGTTTTGGGAAATTTTTGCCTCAATTTGAACCATCGCATAAGGATACCAAACATTTTATTTAAACGTTGGCGATGACTTTTGTTAAATATAGCTGGTGTCGATCAATTATGGGCACTTATCTTAACAACCTGAGCTCTGACGTACAGTGACTATCAAGCAAGACACAATGCTTAGGGCAGAAAACTTTTAAATCAAGCACGGTAACCTGTCAGGCCTAGAAGAAATAACGTTAATCCATTGCAATAAATTTCACTGTTTTCAGCCGTACGTCAAGATATGTGCAAATTTACGATGGCTGAATTACCGTTTGACTCGTTGAAACATCACCATGAAGACGTGTACTGAGTCGATAACTGGTCGTTTGATCTAAATGACCGTTATTGTTGAGCTAAATTAGAATGCTGTGTCGAAAGGCAAAACCGTCTTTCAAATCGTTTGTCTTATGGTGTAATTTGAATCCATGCCCTGTTTAATCTCCAATACTTTATGTAGATTACACATATATAGTATACGTTTACACGCTACCTATATTTGGCTCACATGAAATGTGTGTCTGAACGAGTTCATTTTATCTCTTGCTTCGATTGGCACCATGGAATCATCCATGCTAACAAAATTGTGTGATACACACAACAATTGTACCTGCATATTTCTTTACAGACCCTATATATCTCTGTACGTGGAAAACACCTGGAAAGCTCGAAGGCCGTCATAGCAACACCTGTATGTTTGTTTCTGTTTAGAAAGGCCTAAATAGGAAACTACAGTGCAGTTGCAAGCAAAATCGTCTGCATACGAAACGCAGAAGTGCTTCAAGGGCAAACAAAGTTGCCCCAGTTTGAGTGAGCATAATCGGTCATACTTAAATCATATATGGTTCTTTCAGTTAAGCGACGATTTATTTACTTTTCCTTAAAGCATTGTTCATCAGAAATCGTTTTTTTACCTGTGATATGCAATATACAGTGAGAGAAGTAAAGGGAAGATTTTCTTGTTTTACATCACGTCGTAGTGCCTGCTTGTGGGATGAAGCAGTTATCCTTCATTTATTTTGAAACACCAGCAAAATCGTACAAATATCTTCTTATTTCCCTAAAAGGTATCTTTAAACATAAATATCGAATATTTAAAGCATCAGTCTTATAAAGGTAACCCACGGAGTATTCTGCACAAATGTGACAATTCAGTCACAAAACATGTTATCACATGGTTAAAAAGATCTATTTATGAGGAAGCCTTTTCGCAATTACGATTGCCGAAAGGAATTGTGGGATGCAAGGAAGATTAAAAAAAATCTCGCTCGCCATACATAGTATGCGAAATACCCGCAATTTTGAACAGATCATGCGACAATATTTAAGGCTAAGAGGACGATGGTTCAAGACACAAAACCCGAGGTAAGAACACTTCTTACTCTCCGGGCTGATCAATAATCTCATTTGAATATTTTCTAAAATAAACGCTGTTTATTGGTACGCGTTGTGGGTACGGCAGTGTTTCTTTACACCCCCCCCCCCCCAGTTTTTTCAAGATGTGCGCATACGTAACAGAAATTGCGAAAGCCTTATTAGGACATCAGGTATCCTAAGAAACCAAATTGGGGTAACAATATTTTCCTTTTAAATCAAGAGAGTTCATATAAATGGCCCTATTCCTTCATTTTACATTATTTTTAAAAGCAGTGAACCGCCCAGAGAGAAGCTTTAAGTGCCAACGAATAAGCGTGTTCCCGAGGCTTAAAGAATCCAAATAAATCCTGCACGGTATATCAAACGAATGACCCGAGGAGACTAAACTAGAGTGACGTCATAAAATCAAACAGAAGTCCCCTTTGTATGCTGTTGTCGTTTTGAGTGACATTTATAGAGCTTTATTTTTACTGTCATGCTAACCTCATATAAAAATCCCATAAAATCAGTGATTTGGGCAAACCGAGAGAAACAAGCTATCCCATAAAAACACAAGAAACATTACTATTCTTATCCAGATTTCGTACCGTAACGTTTTATCCATTCTAGGTAATTTTTACACTCTAATGGTTATTTCTTAATGAAACGAGGCAGTTTTTGATGCACTCAAATGGGTTTTGGGTGCCATACATAGCCTATCTCAAGATGCCGGGTAAAATTTACTCACAGAATATACAGTATTTGGCAATGAAAGCCAACTAGTGGAAGCCTTAGGAAGCTGTCGCAAATTTGAACAACGAAGCTGCTACTTCAACAGTGGCTAAAACAATTGAAAGTGTCAGCGATAGACCAACATTAGTAACGCATAGTATGCCAGATTTAACCAACTGAACATAACACATTGCATACATGATTTGCTTTACCAGTTAACGCATGGTCTAAGTGACGTGTGTCTCTGTTAGCCCGCAACAATTTATACGGTATATATATATATATATATATATATATATATATATATATATATATATATATATATATATATATATATATATATATATATATATATATAAAGGTAATCAAGAGTGCTTAAAATTAAGGAGAAAACTCCGAGTTGATATATTTTGACCCCTGATGAAAGGTATTTACCCGAAACGTTGCGGAATTTTCTCCTAAATTTTAAGCACTTTTCATTACCTCTATTGACCTACACTATGTAAGCGTAGCGCCAGCATAGGTTGGCGCGAAGCGTACAAGAAAATTTGACCGAAAATACCTTCTCAGATCGCTGGAAATGGCACTTCCCAGCCCTTGCAAGTTGCATCTAAACATTTTTTTATTTGAGTTACTAGCAATATCATAAAAAACATTTAAAAAAATACCAAAAATGTGCTTAAGGGAGCGGCTGCCCACTTCGCCCCACGCGCCTGCATCTATATGGGTCAAGATTATAAAGAAATTTACAAGAGCCACCGTAGGAAGTATGGCAAGTGTCGTCATGCCACAACGAGAAACAGGCTTACCAGATTTAGGTGTTAAAACCCCTTTACAGAAAGTCTGTTTAGTGGTTTCAACAGTATATTAGTATGGTACTACATAACCTTCACACCAAAATACAAATAAAAGGTTCGATATATGCAAACAAGATAGTTGGCTGTACAAAATTTTATGAGTCTTTTTATTGACAACGAATGTGAAAAGGAACGGGCCACTTCAAAACAGGTAAATGAAGTGATGTCATGCAGGTTTGGATTAGTTGCAGTTCGCAAAACTGCTATTTGTGTCACTATGATTGGATTACTTTACATAACTTGGCTATTCGTGGCATACCTTCGCAAATTAAACCTGCAAATAACTCCACATTTGTAATATTACACCCTTTTGTTGCCGTTGGAAACCTTTCATGAAAATTTAATTAAACGTGCACGGGCAATTATAAGTTATTTGGATAACTCGTGCACTTTCACCCTCTATAGACAGGGCACTAAATCCATATACATTCCAACACGTTTGTACAATTACATTTCGATAATGACGTGAATACATAGCTTGTACTGTACAAAGGTATTAGCTACATGATTAATACCTGTTCTCCTTCAACAAAATAATCATGCTTTTGATTGAAAAGATATTTGAAATATTTTGTAATCAAACCGAAATGGATAAATTATTCTGTACTATTCAAGCGCCGTATGCATAACTTTCACTTGAAGTATGTTCGACCCTGTCAGGAAGAACTCCATCGGTACAAGGTAATTTTTCATTGAGCAGTTTACACGTGCTGGTATAGGTTATATATATCTAGGTAAGCAAATATATATATATATATATATATATATTATATATATATATATATATATATATATATATATATATATATATATATATATATAGGTGAATGAGAAACTTGGATATCAGCGATGTTCCGGTGTAGGTACAGGATTCAGAGGATTCAAAGAATTCTAGTTAAAAATTATGTAAAAAATTACAAGATAAAACTAGAATTGCAACTGTACATACGAAGATGAAAAACATCCTGAGTCGAGAAGCTTTCTGCTATAAATTCAGTCTTCCTCAGCTCGAATGAAGCAAGATAAAATATGTTCAAATGTCCACCTATAAAATTTCTAAAAGACATGCAAATACGAATAAAGGATAAAAACAAGCAGCACAAGCTAAGATGGGTAGTGAATAGAGCTTAAAATCACTGAGTGTATATATGAACAGCATATATAGCAAGCAAGTAAATGAGATGCTAAAATCAGCTGAAACATATATCACTCAAAAACGTTAAGAAACCAAAGTTAAGAAAACCCTCAAAAAAGGGTGAAACCAATGGTAGCTAAAAGAGGCCTGGAGGGTGTGTCGGACAAGAAAATTTCACAATATAAGCCACCAGAAAAGGTAGATAAAATGAACCCCCTGACCTTTCCCGTAGATAACTCAGGGGCGGATCTAGGGGGGGCCGACCCGGCCCCGGCCCCCCCTTTTTGAAAATGCAAAAAAAAAAAAAAATGAAAGGGAAAAAAAGAGAGAGAAAAAAAAAACGGAAAGGAGAAGAGACAGCGAGAAGGAGAGAGTGGAGTGATAGAGAGTGAAGCTGCAATTAGCAACTGAACCTCAAAGCATGGGAGTCATAGCGCACAGCAGATCAGTTTGAAAGTCGATTGGGACATTCACACGCATGCTATCTTACTACACATGATTGGATACAATCAATACGATACAATACCGATACAATACCACCAGCTAATCGAAAAATACCTTACGAGACAGTGTGCATCAGTTGGAATCGGCTGCTATCAAGCTTGGCATCAAGCCATTTCCGGCCATCTGGGATGTATTAAATCGTCAAATTTTTTGGAAACGCTCCGCACCACCCTATGGTGGCGCTCCGCTCAGATAGTAAACGCAGCGGCGTACACAGGGGGGAGGCCATTGGGCCATGACCCCCCTCTGGTGCTGATTTTTTTTTTCAGTTCCTAAAAATACGTAAAGTTTTTAACACAAATTTTACTTCAAAAGGTAGCGTATGTGGCACCAGATTGCATGTAAGGACACCTAATTTTTCAAAAATTTTCAAAGGGGAGGGGGACCCCCCTTCCCTTAGACCCCGCCCCCAGGCCGGTGATCACACAACATACTGCATCCCCCCCCCCCCCGTGCGAGAAGTCCTGGGTACGCTACTGAGTAAACCGGGATTCAAACTTGCAACCATTGGACAAAAAGTCCCACCAGCTGAGCTAATCCGTCCTCACAGAAATGTACAATAAAATAAAATCAAACTTTACATTTTGTTCACAAAAATTGCACTTCCTGATGGCTGCTATCAAGCCTGGCAAGTGCCATTTCCGGCGATCTGGGATGTATTTAAATCTCAAATTTTCTTGGTACGCTCCGCGCCAACCGATGGTGGCGCTCCGCTTAGATGGTATAGTGACGTCAATCACAGGTCGAACAACTTCGGCCCCCCTTTTCAGAAATCCTGGATCCGCCCCTGGATAACTGACCCTTTTGGAAGAGTTAAATTCCTTTCTTATATATATATATATATATATATATATATATATACATACATATATACATATATATATATATACATATATATATATATATATATATATATATATATATATATATATATATATATATACACCAATTCTCACAAAGCCTACATAAACGAGCCCGTAAATATTATTTTTTTTGCCAATGAAATGTTACGTGTTGCTTGTGTTGTGTTATCCTATGTAAAGTTATATCTACCCACCTTATTAATATACGGATGTGACATAATGTAGTCGTAGTACCTTAAGTAGTATACGACGTTCAACACAGCAAGGTTGATTATCTGCATCATCTGCTATTTGGTTTCATAAAATTACTGTACTCTTTACTTTTGAATAAACCCTATAATTCCCTTATTCATCGACAGTGGCGTAGCTAGAGGGGGGGGGGGGCACCCCCCACAAAGCCTCCGAATGCCTCTGTCGGAAATTTTTAGTCCCTGTCGGAAATAATAAAAACAATTCATTTGAAACACTTACAACACTTGTTATGTTTTTAAGCAGAATTACACATCTAAATGTCAACGTGAAAAGCAAAGGTCGGTCCGAAATTGCCGGGAAAGCAAAAAAGAAAAAAAAAGTCCCCAGAATTTGGAATCGTACAACTATGGCAGTGGGAGTCGAAAATCTGTGATGATCCGTCGGAATTTTTTGGCTTTTGCCCCTCCACAAAAAAATATCTAGCTACGCCACTGTTCATCGACAGAGACACTCTTTCAAAATGTGGTTGGAAAAGTTTCCTTAACAGGGCCCGTAATTGTGCCGTCATCGACAAGAAACAGCAAAAATATTAAATAAATGAATACATAAAAATAAAAAATAAAATAAACTTAAATAAAAGGAAAACATGTCATCCTCATACGGGCTGTTAAATGTATATTTATATAACTGCTTAGGTGATGTTCGAGCTTTTACGATCTTAAACATTGTGTTTGAAATTTCGTCAGTTGTGTACGTTAAAATGCGTGTTTATTAATTAAACAGCGCACATTCACGGGGCAGGTGACGCTATAGCACCCCGTCCGTACGGCCCTGCATTCCCATAGTTATGAAAACTTACTCTTCCACGTGGTCTACATAATTCTTAATATAAACTACAGTATAGTGTACAGGTGTAGGTGAAAGCGAAGATATATTTCCCTGTAGTAAATTTTATGACATGTGAAACAATGCCTTGTGCAAGGACTACAGAAGCGGTATCGCATTGCAGGTGGCGAAATTAATCCGGAGTCACGTGATAAACCTCGTCACTAGAAAGCCAATAAAAGTTACGGTATTAAAAGATGCAAAATAAAACTATAACGATCAATTTACCATCTTTGATATCAAATGGAAATCACGCGTCGGCATCGTTATGAAAATTTCAATATCAATGATTTTTGAATACCTCTCCTAAAGTTCAGACCTATGTCTGCAACGTTTGAATTATAGAACATGTACGAAGCTGAAGCTTTGGAATTACGAGGGTTCTAGGCACGGGGTCCAGTGGTCGGTAAGTCTCTATCTGAGGTCAAGAGGAGCCCTGTTGCATTCATGAAAGTTGTTGGCAAAAAGCCGACCCCGAACCTTTAACGGCTGTTATATGTCGAAATAAAGCGTAAGTGAATACTTTATATGACTGTTAGGTCTTGAAATCACCATAATGAATACTAAACAAGTTTTGCTATAAAAGGAGTTTTTTCTACAAAAAGAGGAGCTTGCTGAAATGGGGAGGGGGGAGAAGTCAGTTCAATCGCTATTTGTCCTGACCATGGCTCTGTAGGATAATGTAGATAACCTGAACTTATGAAACACAAGCATCTTAGTTACTACTTTTTCCAAAGTGCCCTAGACTCTCTGACGAAGAGCCGAAGGACTTCTTCTTCTCAAAGGAGCTACGCCCCCGAAAGGACAACAAGACTTAACTTGACCAATTAGGGTCGTAGCCTGGGCGAAATCTCTAGGGGGCAGTTCATGAAACCATCCAAGCGGAGCACCAAATGACGTATCTACAGATAGTTAACACCTGGGCGGACCCTTCCTTTTTCCTTTGTACATGACCCTGGGGGAGGGTGCTTAGGGGAGGGATATATATATAAGACCTGGCCTAGGTGCAAAATTGTACTATCGTTGGCAAAGCTTTGAAATGATTATATTTTTACAAGTTGTCGTTATTTAGTGATATTCTTCCTATATTTTGGCTGGGCGTAAGGCAAGAGGTGCTCTCTAAGGAAAAGGACGACACCCTATATACTTTGGGAATTTTTCTTGTGTGAGGTGGCTTGGATGTAAAATGGTGATATCTTTGGTAAAGCTTCTCAAAACGTTGAGTTGATTGTATGGTTAAGAATCCTCATTATTTAGTGATTGTTTTTTTTTCCATTTTGGAAGGGTGTTATTGAAGGGGATGTCGCCTAAGGGAGGGATGACACATCTACTTTTGAGAAATTTTTCTTGTTCTAAATTTTCTTAGATCCAAAATGGACTTATCTTTGGTAAAGCTTTGGACTGATAACATGATCTGAACTTTAAATTATTTACTGAATTTTTTGGCTGTGGCCTGCGTGGCACCCCTCCTGTGCTGGTACCCGATGCGGGTTTCTCTCTGTTGCTTTTAGTACGCCACTGGGGGAGCCACCGTCGGTTGGAGAGTTACCGTAGCGTAGGCCTTGCAAGAAAATGTTCAGTCGAAGTCTCACAAATGGGGGAAATGACACATTTTAGACCTTAAAAAGTTGCATCTAAACATCCTTTCACTTGTAAATTTCATGCTTTAGAAACAAGTTAGATTTCAAGAAGAAAAGTTAAATTAGATTTAAATGGAAAATGCAGTCACCCCAATTTGAATTAGTGTACCCGGGTATCCTGTTTCATGAATGGCTCTTGAGAATCATGTTATAATATGTTTCTCACTGAGTTGTTAAAATTCACGTAAAGAGTAACTCCTTGGGTTTCCTTGAATATGCAATGTTTATGTTCTAACATATCATGAAAAGTATTTGAAGTGAAAGAAGAGGAAATGTGTGAGATTCAGCTGTTGTTTCAAAATAAGTTTTCGGCGATTGTTTATGCCCTCTTAATTAAAAGTTACTCTACAAGCTCTTTCAGTTTAGTTAATAATTAAAGGTAATAATGGGCTGTTTTATCTTTAGCCAGTGTACATGCTGGTGTTCTCAAGCGGTGTATCTTTTAGGAGTAAGGTGGTTTATTTGTCAGGAAGAGAAATCCAAATAAGAACGCGTCCATGGCGGGGGTCCGGGGACCTCCCCGAGAAATTTTGGGGAAAAGGGAACACTCAAATGTGATATCCCAGGTTTTAAGGGCGTTGAAATCATATTCATTTACGGTTTGGAAATCTCGGGGGGGGGGGGGGCAACTGCCCCGCCAATCTCTTGACCTCAGGACCTCTACATCATGGGTCTGTCATGCCTGGCTTCTTTCTAGACTGATGTAAGAAACATATATTACACCTGATCTTAGCCAAAAGGCCGAGAAGCGATCTTATATACTCATAAGCTATGACACAATTCGGTATTTCTGAAATCAAGAGACTCAAAACTTGGAACACACTCTCGTATTGAGAGTGTTCTAGCGGGTAGTATTATGCAAAAGGATATAGATTTGTGTACTGACTATAAGGCAGATTGTCAGTACGCACGGGCGATAATATTCTGTTCCGGGACAATATATGGTGGTACAAAAGCACAGATTTTCCAAGAATCAAAGCTCACTTACAAAACTGCAAATTTATCATGCTAATTACAAAGTTCCCCCTTTTCTTCCGTTATCACTGCATCTCTGCGCATGCGCGCAGGTCTGTTAAAGCACATTTCTAGTATAAAATAACAATTGGTTGAATGTCATTACTTTATTAAACAGACCACACCCCTTCATATTTATTATCGAGGTAATTGTGGAGAAGGTGGGGCATAGAGATTCTGAGATATTGCAACCACCGGGTGAACTGCATGTTGTTAAACAAACAAGAACGAAATAAAATGTCAAAATGTACAGAATGTAAAACAAATATGTCTCTGACCGAAAGAGCTCACCAGACGAGAGTATTTTTAGTAGGTTCTGGGAGCACCCACAGGGTACAGTGCATTCTCTTATATAGACTCGTGATGACCATTTTTTAACTGAAGCTCAGTATTGGTGCGATCAATGTCTCTCCCACTTGATACATCTGCCAATACGGAATGAAGGGGTATGGAAGGCCATTTATGTAACAAATCTTACCTCTTATGCAAAATTCGATCCTGATTTGATACGGTAGTTGCATGCAGATCACACATTGTGTGCATACAATGAAGAAACATTTCTGGCTTTTTATAAGAGAAATACTCGCGGATAATTCGCGTCTAATTTTACGCAGTTTAGCCTAGCCATTAATCTGGGAATTTCTCGTTACAGTAATCATCAACTTGAATGTAGAAAAGTGAACAAGTTAAATTTTCAATGACGTGATCACTCCCAGGGGTGTAGCAACATGTCAAAAAGTATGTGTGTGGGGGTGGGGGACAATATATGACGAGGACACTTCAAATAAAGTATGCATGCATGTATATGTACATTTTTAATTTTCAAAAGGCGCACAATTTACCATTTTCAGAAAAGTGGCGGGCACGTGTCCCAAGTGCCCCCTGGTTGTTACATCCCTGGTCAGGCTTCCCTTTCACTTTTATGATTTTTTAATGATTATGTAAGTTGTGTAAATGTGCCAACGGCTCTGACTGGTCAGTTAAAGATCCTGCCAACCTTTTGTACAATACACATTCATGTACTATCTGGATTGTTTCCACTTTGGGATGTTTCACAAACTTAAAATCTCTCTTACCTAGTTTGTAGGTACTTCTTGCAATTTCATATCGGAAGGTAATGGCTTGTGGTTATCGTTGTGAACTACACGAACAGTGTATGAAAGTGGAAGTATCTTCTCCTTGAAATTTTAAAACACTGATACAATGAGACATCTGGGCATACACTGAACATACAAAGGGTGTATTTTCTAAGTGGTTTCTAAAATCTTCAATTTTGATGTTTGAAAGTTACTACACTTAAAAACAAATTAAATTTAGGCCTGTCGGTCTTACGAAACCGAAAATTATACCTTACTTAATTAACTTTGTATTAGAGTGTCAGGATTTCAGTAATGTTACCATTACAGTTATGGAATGTATAAGCATAAATAAGTGGCGCGGCATGGACTTCCCCTCCCACGGCCGACTGCCTCGACCTGCCTCCAATAATGCACAAAGAAAGATTTGCCTACAACAGGGGTGGGGAAACCCTTTTCATATCAAGGGCCATTTTAATACTGACGAAATCCTGCAGGGGTCAAACAAAATTCTCACAAGCCACTCAGATCCCGATTTATGCTCCAAGCGTACAACGCGCTTAGTGTGTGATTATGTTGTCTCCTTCACTTTGTAGTACAGTATTACGTAAGTAATGAAAGAAATGACGGAAGTAAAATATTGGGCACATGGTAAGCATGTTAAAAGGTGGATGAAATATAATTATTTCATGACTTGGAGTTTTGAATTGTCTCGCGGGCGGATCAAATGGTCTCGTGGGCTATATATGGCCCTCAGGCCGGAGGTTCCTCACCCATGATCTACAAGAATAGAATCTTTCAGCGGGAAATAATGTTTCTGTCGCAATCATACAACATATAATAGCTACATCATCTGTTGAGACCAAATGTCCTTGAGTGCTTTTCAAAACGGCTGAAGGAGAGGCTATCATAGTAAGTTAAACGGTATGCGCTCCACCGTTCATTCCGTAACTCCACACCGATGCAAACGATGCCCGTGGGTTGCTGTATATTATCGCCCCCACTAGTTGGCCTCTATTTCAACATTTGCCGAAAGGCTTACACGAATAATGTTTTACAAGGTAGGACTTTTTATTGTTTTGCACTTTCGTACTGTATTAAGACCAAAGACATATATTTAACGGACATTTCTATGGAGCGGTTAGCAAGGACATAGGTTTTGAGTTTACTGTCGTGAAACAAACAAAAAACGCATAAAGGGCTCGATCATCGAGTAATGGGTTCCACATCAACGCTCTTACTTCACACAAGATGATCATGAAATTAAGTCAGTTCCTTCTTCAGGCACTACTCCTAACAAATTATATTATTCTACTTAGTCTTTGATGTGCCGACCCAACTGGCTCGAGAGAATTTGATGTTTTATAATATTAAAGCAGAATATTTGCGTACAGACACTAAAAGGTGTTGAGCTGTCTCGTTTTGCAGGTGTGTGGGTACTTTTAACAATAAATTATCCACTAATTAACGTGAGAGTAAATAGAGTTAGGCCCCAACAATCAACGTGTGGATACTCTATAAGTCAACAGTCAACACTACAGATGTGTATTTTGATTCAGGTAATTCTTCAATTGCCTATAGCACGTATAAGACCATAGGTATTGCACCTGTACTTTGAAGTATATAAATGTATTTGCCGGAAGTTGGTAAGTGTACTTGAAGTATTTATACATTAAAAGCAATGGTTTACGATTGCTTTCGATTCGTACCAATGTCTACTAATATGATTAATCAAGGTTTCATATTATTTTTACAAATACTTACAGCACAGCTCTCACCTGTGAAAAAAAACAAAACTTTGAAAAACGTTGTTTTTTCATCATTCTTCAATGAATAAACAGCAAGACTGTATCTGCCAACTGCAATTTTTAATATTCCTCTTATAAATTGCATGAAACTCGCCCCTTAGTAGATAAGCACTGGCTTATGTAGAAGCAGAACGAGACAAAGTCGCACAGCAAAGTCATACAGTAAAATGTAGAATGTATTAAGGCACACTCAGATGTGTGGGTACATTGCCCACTCACAGTTAGCCTGCGGTGGCGGCTGTCAAAACGAGCCACAGTGGCTGTAAGCTGAATAAAAAAAACTTCGATTTCGCGGGTTAACCCAAAACACGCGAACAGCCCATTCAAACGTGTTCAGGTGTTTGTTCATATTTACATAGGAAAGAAAACGTATTAAAGGCAAAGAATGAGTCAACGAACGATTGCGACGACACAATTGAAGTTAAAATAATACCCCGTTAACTGTTTACTCGATCGGGTTTTCTCCTTTTCTTTTCGTTCGTGATCTCGGTTTCTTAACCGAAGGAGATGGGGGAAGACAAATACGCAGGTACTACCCGATAAAGTTTGATGAATCTATCGGATTAAGGTGTCACACCTGTTGATCACATTAGCGAGTGTAATAAATGACTTGTATATATTTGCATAAACATTTATCATTCATTTCAACACTCTAAAGCTAGACGACGGTAAACTATTGTGAAGAGTGATCCTCGTATACCTGAATCATCCTCACACTTTTCGAGTGGGGTCGTGTCGTGTTTGTACCGTCTGTCGTCTGTACACCTGGTTGAGTCCGCGCCTTAGTTAATGGAAATGCCTGTCGAGGATGAGATTAATTTCGATGTGATGTCTCAACACGACATCCGTAGAGCCCTTGTCATTCGTCCGTTCATTCTGTTATGTTGAACAAGAGAGATTTTGTTTGTCATTCATCCATTTTGTCCGTGCAGGAAATTAAAGGGAGCTGTAATATACACTATATTCGTCTTAATTCCGGAGCCAAATTCCCAGTTGGATTACCCAGAATAAGGCACTGCGCCCTCTGAACCGCGAATATGGTGAAAATGTTCAACAAAATCTGGAGCCACCGAAAAGCTGCATTTCTGAGCCAGTCTATTCCTTTTGCGATTCATTATAAATGCATTGGTTATCGCGCTAATAATAGCATAATGATGGTAACGCAGATAGTGTGTTACTTTTTGAATTGACAGAACTCCCTTTGTTAATGTCGTGGAGGACAAAATGCGAAACACACCTGGCTTATCTTCAGAGGTGGGGTCTGAGAGAACCGTAGTGATTAACAATGTTAACGGTACCTAATTTGACCAGCCAGAATGACAGAATGGCAAATATCGCCACCAACAATCTGGTGGCTGCTGCGTATTTATACGTAAAAATTCACAAGATATTATCATGGGGGACAAACAACTTGGTTAAGTTGTGCAAAATTTCCAGCGAAACCAATATCTCGGTAGAATATAGATCTTATGCATATGACGTCAAATAACAGAAAGTGCGCCCCAATGAGGCCAGCTGCGTATCAATACAACTTGCCCCAACTAATGCAGACAGTTGATTCGTGTATCGGTCGGATATGCGCGTACGGTAGTCTACGGGCGCGTGCTTAGTCTACGTCGTGCGTGCAGTGTGCTTCACTGTTTTGCCGCCAAAATGACATCCCGTGATATCAATTCCAAAATGACGTCCCGTGATATCAATTCACAGGGTTTATTGGAAACACCGGGGTAGTTTTCTCAGTTTGCTTTAGTTTTTCTCTGGCAAATACGGCTCCCGTATGCCTATGATATGGAGGCGTCCCAGCTATCCCTGGTTACATTTTGTGACAATCTTTTACGTCTCTCACGAATATCAAACACAGCACACGTACGTCTACCGTCAATACATACATGGTGGATGGTCGTATAAATGCTACTGGAGTTAATCGAAAAACATGTCGTGAAACAGAAAAGACAGTAAGGAACAGAACTCTATCCTTCAGGTTTTAGCCTGAGAAAGGTCTGAAAGTTTTTACCTGTATCTTTTAGCGATTAGTATTTAGAAAGTTACAGCTTTTTCCAATTCAAAGTAAAACATAAAAAAGTAAAATAGGCCTATAAAAATTAAAGTTAATGTGTTACTTTTTTGAGAGCATTTGTCATCTAGAATTTAAATCTGCTTTGGCAGTTTGGATGCATTCCATGTTAACATCACTTAAACAGTTTCGGTGTGAATTTACATGTCATCAGATAGTAAGTCAGGGGAATTCTCCCGTTTGGGGGAAGAACAAAATTCTCCTGAAGGGGGGGAAGCTAATGCAACACATTGTTTAGGCTTGATAGCCTAACAAAGACAAGATTTAGTAGGAGACCACTCAAAAACTTCCGTTTTCTCAAAAATGGCCGGGTAAACCACCAATTAGGACGCAGCTTTTCGGTAGCTATGACAATACACCTACCAAATATACATTTAATCCCATTACATTAGACCGACAATTTTGCAAGGGGTTCAAAAACCCATTCGCCTTTGACAATGTACACAAAGAACCTGTAGAATTGTGGGTGAAATTGGCAATATGATCCGTCCATGAGCAATTTTTCTCCCGATCATGGGAAAACTAGATTCTCCCCAAAAAGGGGAATCTCCCGACCTGATTGATAAAGTGGTGATATAAACACCCTTGCTCTCCAAACAGAGCGACTTGTCATATAGGCAGATAGGGACTTGACTTTGCTTAACCGTGTCAACAATTTTAAAGCAAATTGTAACCGATTTTCATGGACATACCAACATAAACAAACCAGAGAGTTGTTACTTGGAAGGCGATTGAACGGAAAGTTTTAATTTATGCTAATACCATAAGACCCACTTTATCCTGAGAAGATTATCAATGAAAAGCTATGCATTCGGCAAAGGGGATTTTTCTTTTATACGTTGGCTTCAGCTTGATATAAATACGCTAGCAACATCTTTCACTTCTAGTAATCCCGTCACAATTGACCTTCTCAGAACAATGCTTTGATGTGTAGGTTGAAACCTCCACCAATTTAGGGGCATGGTGCTTCAGAACTAGAAACGACTGTTTAATTGAAATAAGCCATTGAGGCTTGTCCATATCGAACGAATCTCATGCAAATGAGCTGCAGAGGGAGAAGTCTAATTTTGTCACAACAATCTCGAAAGTTTTTGGAAGTTTTCTGAAACAGGTATAGGATCATTTTGACATTTTATACATGAAACCTTACTGGTATACTCCCATCCGCGTCACCGAGCGTCCAAACATGCAATATTTTTTAATTTCCTAGCGACTGATAATGCTGTGGCAGTAGCACCCCCCCCCCCCCAGTCTTACAGTAGACGTAGCAGACGACAAATCACTATTGTATGCAATACCTAATCCAGTGTAAGCTGGTAAGTCTTATAGAAATGCCACGAAAGAAACAAGAGACAGATTACTGTGTGACCTTGGCGGTGTCAAACCGCACTTCAAATCTGTGTATCTCCTTCTGAATAACAACTCCCTGAATAAAGTTAAGATGAAAGCATTACCGTAAGAAAATTGCAATTCTTTCAAATTAATTACAAATACATACAATTTTAAAAAAATATACTGCTATGAATTATTTTCTTCACTCCAAGCCTGACATTCATGAATAAAACATGAGGAATCAATGACATTGAAGTGACACGCACAGCATTGTCATTTCCAATACAATTCTCTTAGCTGTTCAAGTTTCAAGGCCACTCAGCCCTGTCAATTGCTGAACGTATACGTTGACAAGTGTGGGCGTCTAATTGACAATTAATTGATGTGGGGCTGGGTACGGTTTTATGTATACTTATCACATCTTCAAACAAGAGACGATATAGTGGCATACATATTACGAAATGCCACGTAAGATTAATTACAGTACTTTAGTCTCAATATGGGCAGAAAATGCGTGACATGTTGTCTGTAAGACTTGTCTTTCTGTTAAAATGGCAAAAATGTTTCAACGATGGTTAAAATTATTCAAAACAGTGTAATTTTACATTCAAGGTAAAAATCACTTTTTAAACATTGGCAACATGATTGTGTTCATCGGCTTTGGATGAAGCGTGCGAGTCCCAGTGTATTATCAACAGGATTGTGGTTACAGGGAATAATTACGTTTGTGGTACATAAATGTTTCATGTCTATTAAACCATACCGTAACTGAAGTGTTATTAAGTGGATTACTTTATTTTCGAGAAATAACGTTTTTTTCGGAAAGAAACTCAGTTAAACTTTGTTCATTGGTGATTTGCATGATAACTCGTATAGTTTCCAATTTTCAAATGTGACTACATTTATAACTCTTGTGATTTGAAAAATTAATCAAGATTAACCTCTTGTCTCTCTGTCATGTAGATGCAATTTAATGGAATTTGATGTAATTAAAATGTAAACAAAGGATTAAAACAAAGCATTATTTTATTGTTGCGAAATTTACTAGACCGCCACTCTAATTCCAGGATGTTGAATGTTTTGGAGCAAAAGAATGAAAATGTCTTCGTACTTCATTATGATGTGAACATTATTGCAGTACTTTGGTTAAATAAAAATGCACGGAAGGTTGTAATAAGGTTGCACCTACTGAGGTCGCTCTAACCACGCACTAGGTTGACGTTTGCTGCACTTTCCGATCTCAATGGTTGCTCTTCCATTAAAATGAGGGTGCACAAATTAGTTTTATATGTACTGTAGAAGAGATACTAAACAGAAAAATTTGTCGTGGTTCTCGAGATATTATAACAGTAAATGAAGTAACGAATTTTTATCACTCAAAGTGAGCTCGAAGTAAACAGGAGTGATATCATCTTACTTTGATGAGCAATGCTTTGTATTCTTTGTATTTCGATCTATTTCTTTTGACCTCGAAAAAAGTGAATATGAGTTTATCTACAGAGAATATGAAATTTGAAAAATTCCCATATCTCTCATGAATTTACATTACAAAAGTATGAGATTAAGAAGGGGAAAATTTGAAGTAACTTTCAAGGACAACATAACAAACAGTATTGATCTTGTAGGGTGTGATGTCACGTGTGCTTACTGCAAGTTGACTTGGGTTGAACATGTGATAACTTCTTCTGGTTAGATCACGTGATCCTCACTTAGGACTCGAATGAAAATTTTACCAGAGTATTATTTATTTAGCTTCTGTTTAACGAATCAAATGCAACTTTTAGCTTCAATACTTTAAAATAATGTGTTATCTCTCAAAGGAAAATAAAAATGCCCACTTTGAGTAAAACTCTGAGTTGATCAATGAAAGTATCGTTTGGTCTTTTATAGCATAGAATACTCTAGTTATGAGTTTTCGTACGTTAGGCTACTCGCCCTAACCACCGAATATTCAAAACTCGTGGAGTCGTGGTTACACAAGCAGTGTGTCATACTTGGGCTTATATTAAAATGCTTCTATACTCGGTCCGGCAGTGTATTAACGTATTGTACAGGTCATATTTACTCAACCCGGTTACTATCTCTCCCTACAAAAAATATAGAAAACACGATTTTGTTTTCAGCTATACTTTGTTTGATTCTGCTGGGCTTGTTGACAGAGAGGTGGGGAAATTATTGACTTATTACAAAGCTTTTGAGAGAAAAATAAATTTGCCCACATTTTAGTGTCATAATTTTTAACGAAGTTTTTTCGGTCGCGTTGTTTTCGAAAGATGTAAAACGATGTTTTTCAACGCTTTTTAGATATTTTAGGAAAGTGCAGATAGTATTGTACTTAAGAAAGAGTAGGCCTATAGGTGATAGCAATCGCTTGCCACACCTAACAAGTGGGCGCTAAGGATGTCCTTAAATGCCATTTCGTATAAAGTTCCGTAGTCAAGCGCGTTGACAATGCAAAGAACACCCCCTCTTCGTAGGCCTCAAATACAAATGCATGATTTGTTGTCCTTGAAAATTGGGTTCTAAAATCACCGACAGATTACATTAGGAGTATTAGGTGCCTCTCTCGTTGTCGAAACAGCGACAAGCAAGTCCATGTTTATTGTATGATACGAAGGAACACACATCAGCCTTAGCATTTGAAAACGTTTCTACAAATTTTGGTAAGCGCCTGCAGGTGGCTTTGATCATTGCAAATGTCCTTTTAAGTAATTACGCAAAATATTAGGCCTAACCAATTGAAGGAGACTTCTTGCACATTTCGGAACTGAACGATAAAGAAAAGTGTGTTGTCTCCAGGTAGTTGAAAGTCAGGAGTTCAGTCTTTTTGATTTCTTTAGTGTCGTTACTGAATTTATCTTGGCATGGTCAGAACCCCTAGAGAAAGCAAATTTAATGTGTTTCCATATTTAATATAGACGACTTTCAACAAGGTTTGTCGTGAAAGAGTGGTACAGTTGCTCGCTATATTTGAAGATCTCCATAGGCCTTATCAGATCATCTTTTCTATTGCAAAAATGTGTATCTTATGCAGACCTACAAGACGTTCTAAAAATCAAGTGGTCGTTTTGGTGTGGGTAGGGGCAGGAGAGGAAGGAAATGAGCGTAATGAGGGATGGGAAGGTCTTTTATATTCCCCACTTCTCGAGTTGGCAGCTAGGTTTTTTTTTTTTTGTGAAAAATGGTAATCTATGAACGGGATATTGTTGCAAAAGTAGTAGTTTTGTTGGTGAAATATAAGACCATTTGCAATTATTTATTATTTCGTGTAATAGTGTCAACACCTGTGTCAATTTTCGCTCTGTTGTAATCGTTATGTCTTCGCCTCTGGCAAGGTCGTGTGGAGTGTAGTTCAATAGATAAATGATATGGGAACAATTTGATAAGGACAGTTATTCCAGTCTCTACAACTGCAATTCACCCCTTTACAGGAATAGGAGGCGGAATAATAAAGCGCTGGATATTTTTATTTGACAGTTACATTCTAATATTGCCCAATGATGGACTGATGCAGTGTATAATAATTGCTCTTATGAAAAAGTCTCCCAAAAGCTACGGTAGTCAGATATTCGGCTGAGTGATCATAATGGCCGAAGGAAAAGACCATACGGCTAACCACTCAGGTAAAATTCAAATATGCATTGCTTGAGCTTTTTTATTCTTTCGACACAGTGAAAGACATGCAGTTAACTGTGAAGTTCCTCCGGGATAGAATAATTCTTCCAAACGTTTTTCAGCTTTTCACCTGAACGGGTAAATCTCCAAAATGCATGTATGGTTAAAGTGAACGGTACGGTATAAGCAGTAGCAGAAAAGCTGAAAATTTTGGAAGGTATTCTGCAGAAAACTCTTTGGACAATCGGGTCACAAATTCCATTACAGTGTATAAAAACTCAGACTCTTTTTACCCCTGTCAGCCTGTGACAGGTCCATACTCCAGTGCAGCCCCCTCCCCCGGCCCTGCCTAGCGTCAAAATGTCGTAGTTCCTCGATGGACAACGACCAATTCGATTGCTTCACACCCGACGTGTATAATCTCACAATGCACACAGCTTTTCATACCCAGGTAGTGGGCAGTGGGTGAGAGCGACCTCTGTAAACTCTGATTTGGACCCCTTCCCCCCTTTCCACCATACAGGTGCCCCGCGCATGGCAAACGTAGAAATCGTTAGCAAAAATTGTACACTAAATCGGGATGCAGTGCAATTTGGGCGTTTGGGGCGCCATAGTTTGTAACCTCATCTCAAAACATGGTTGACCCGAGGTCGCTTTTGGTTCCATAAGAGGCTCTCTGTAGGAATCACCCCCATATAAAACTGAGTGGATACTTTTTCAAAAGTCCCCTAGACTCTCTGGTGAAGAACCGTGGGACGAAACCAAACGTTACTCCTGAAGGAGTTCTGCTCCCAAAGGAGCAAAATTCAGTGGATCCGCCACCGCGCACTATATCATATCGAAGGGAGCCTAAGCACTTATAGGATACGTGCTTAGTATATGTAGGCGGTAGAGTACTATGTATCATAATAATTCATGGAAAAAGAGAGAACTATTAGCTCTATGTATTTTACTGAAACCAACAAACTAGTTTCCAAATATACTGTAACTACTGAACTATGACGTCTATAATGATAGTCACGAAAAAATCACAAAATTCGAGCACTTATGACCGATTTCTTATTCAATAGGTCCACAGTCCATTGTTGTCGTCTTTGTTGGTGGGTTTCACTTACCAAGCAGCCAATCAGAAACGTTTTGTCGCCCTCTATATGTGCATTAAAGAGAAAAACTCATATTCGTGCCATATCTGTCAACGGCAAACAGCGAGCGACACGGGTATTTTCGTTATTTTTCATTATGTTTAATTTTAAAGCTGATGGTAAGTCTACAATTTGATTTATAATCCGGCCTTTGAGGGGGGACTTTTGTTGCCTCCGTTAACACTACGTCATGTCATGACAAACTAGTTAACATTTACAAATCCACTTAAGTTTCATTACTGAGAGGCTTGCTAGTATACGCTCAAAGTCCATTCCAGTAAAGTATAACAAAGTCAGTCTCATTAGCAACTTGTCATAACTTTACTATCCTTCAAGTCTCTTTCGAAAGTTATACCCAAGTTGACCACCTTACTTTTTTGTCCATCACGTTATACTACAGTGGAGAAGGGGTGCCACAGGCAATATTCCAATTCTACATCCTGGACAAAAATTCACCGACATGTCATTTTAATCGTCATCATTCTATGTTCGACGGCTTAAAAAGAGCCCCTCAAATTTGATTTGTTCAGCTGTGTGCCCCTCTTTTCTTGACAGGTTCAAACGCCCTGGCGACGCTATCTGCAGACTTGCGACAGGCGTAGACTTTTTCCCTGATTCTTCAATCCTCATTTGCATAAAAAGCAAACGATAAAATACTGTATTGAAGAGGTGTCTGTAAAAAATGTTGGATGGCTGATCGAATTAGAGACCTAATTTACATAAAATCAAAGCAAAACCTAGAAATTGTCAATTGGGTGAGATTCACAGCACTTCGCGGGCAGGTCTTTGACCGGGTATTCACGTTAACACATGGTTAGCCACTGAAATAGGTCCGCGCCCTATTTTCCACATAGAAACATCTGCCGGATTGCTTCGTCGTATTTACTTACTTCTGTAGGTCATTACCCGCGGTGAAATGTCTTTAGATTTCAACTCCACGTGCAAATATTCTCCAGTCGCGCTGCGAGGGATTTTTCTTGCCATTTCACGAAAAGGTAAAAAAACGGAAAAGGGGGTAATTTTGTTTCACTTTCCTTTCAATCTTTCCCATTTTTCTTCTTTTCTTCACATTTCCAAAAGAATCGTCTGTACCTATCTGGGGCACTTGACGTGCCCTAGCGATTTGAAACAAAATCATTCTTGGATGTTTTCAAATTGTGCATTTGACGGTCAGACGCGTGAATTGAGATGGCAGTCTATTGGAAGGATAGACTCCGCGTTATTGAAGTTCATATGAGGCGATATTTAGGCCTAAACGGCGGCCTATACGATCAAGCAAAGTTACTGAATAGGACCAAAACTTTGAAAAATTTTTACCAAATCGCCGCTATTACAAAATCATCCTCTTCAGTTTATCACTTCGATTTCTTCGTCACTTTTCTCATGCAGACTCACAGGCCAAAATTAAAGGTCGCATACCGTCCACCTTGATCGTCCAAAAGCCCACAGTGGCCTATACACTCAATCAATAAAAGCGGAGGCAAGGCCACAGGCTAAAATATTTTCATACCTGTCCCCTGATTGCAACGAAATTTACTGATTGATTTATCTGTTAAAAAAGACCTTCGATGATGAAAAAAATCCTTTGACGGGTTTTCAGAGAATTTCATCAAAAAGCCTTCCTCTCAGAATATGTTCATGTTGAGATGGTTTGACGGTATTTGCTGTGAGAGATATTAGGAATTAAGTCACAAGGAAAGAAGATGAAAGAGTGGGGAGTCCTTTGGTATACCACAAATTTGAAAGTACTTACGTCTTTTAAGCTTCCCATGTCATGTTCCAAGCTTTATTTTAATTAAATCACAAATACAGCTGTAATTTTATGTGTTATGACGCAAAGGGTATCTGTTGGGCACGGAACAACGAATGTCCGAAGAGAACTATATTGCATTAACCAGGGAGATGGTATTCACTAATACCACCTCCATATTTTAACAGTCTATACAGTCCTATACTGTCACTCACGACGAGCCGGCATTAGAGACCTCACGTTTCGTCAACAGGGATGTACTGTCGTCATAGGCGGGGTCTGGGGGAGAGGATCCCAACCCACGAGGTTCCCCCTTCCCACACACCTATGTCTGTAGTCCGTTCACAGCCCATCATGATAAAACCTTACACGACAGCCCGTTATTACAAGCCAGTGAGTCACAACTGGAAAAAAGGCTGTGGTCGTCTCGACTTGAACGAGCTTTTTAAGTACATAGAAACAGGCACTGATGAACAAAGAACCCAAGCCGGACCGGAGCAAAACGGTGGCAAAGACTCTTTCGTTTCCTTTGCTCGGTGTGGATAGTGGGAGCATGTTGGCGATTCTGTGGGTGGTTGTCGGTTGTGTTTTGCTCTCGACTTGAACCAATTGGTTGGAAACTGGGACGTTAAACCTCATCTAACTAACTATATGATGGATTTCCTATAACTGTATAACAACAGACTACCAGTATAGTGAAATCCTACGCAGGCGTCAATGTTGCTATACATGTTAGAAACAGTACTTTATCGTACACGTACGTAAATGAAAACATGCCTATTCACTCGAGAGTGATACACCTATATAACCTATGCACATATGATGCATATGCTTACTGTGATGGTCATGTTTGACTTAATGCATGTCAGGCCTTGACGTCTTTAATTCACGCCATTGCAAATTACTTAAGAAAAAGAAAAAAAAAAGAAGTCATGTTGTCGTCTCTACGATTAATGATCAATATCAGCCAAAAATTGGCGATGGAATTTCATGACATTCTGAAATATCGCAAATAAACTTGAAGGGATGGACAATAAAGACTTAAAGGGGGTGGACAATAATGACGTCATTACCATACAAGGTTGCCTGTGCCAATTTTATTTGCTCATACGTTTTACACTCGAGTGGCAGTTTTGACCTTCAAAGTTTGCGAATACTATAGAATGATTAACGAGATTACTGCCACCTTGCTATTTTCGTCCTTTCTCCGGAAAATGTAATCTTATTACGGGTAACATTTTAGTGCTGAAAAATACATGGAGAAAAAAGGAGAGACAAAGAGCGAGAAAAGGGACAAAATGAAACGTGTTTGGCCTATGGCTATTATTTTACAGTGATCAAAAGTCTATCACCTTTCGTGAACATGAAAATCATAAAATCGCTAACTGTGCCCCCAAAATAGAATAAGGGATATGTCTATGAATTCTAGTCACACTGACACTATTACACTTACTTCCTGTTCAAAATGTCCCCGATAAAACGTCGGTTTTAATTGGTCGTTTCAGCCGATCTACGTAGTCTAACGGCTTCTTGTTTACTTTGCGTGGACCTTCTAACACGATGGTACCTCTTTTACTGCTGGAGGGAATGGGGGAGACCACGCATTGTGACGCATGCCTGAGTTGTAGTCTGTGCGTTTGATTACCATTCCGACAAATGGACCAGAAGTTCTAAGTAGATTAATCGACATCCTGAAATGTCGTACACGATGAACGATGTAAAAAACAAACTTTTGAAGGAAAGTATAGGTCTGCAGAAACGAAAGCTAATCAGCCTATTTCATCTAGGCCTACGTAAATACCAGTCCATTCACTATCTTGTGCTATACACCTTTTCAGTGCAGAACTTTGCCAACATGTTTGAAGATAGTGGCAGTACTTTGGAGACAAGTTACCGTGCCTGCTCCATAAATTTGACTTTATCAAATCATGAATCTTCGTAGTAGCTGTATGATCAAACTTCTCAACGCTGACCGAGATCCCAAACTTTTCCCAGACATGGCCGTCCTTGCTCTTTGGCTAGCATATATCCAACTTTTTGTAGCCCAGCTATACGATTTCACAAATAACATTTTGGCGTGCAAATATACAAATTTTCAAGTAGAAGTCTGCACAGTGTAAGCTGTAACGTGTACCAGAAGTCAACATATTATACATTATTTGTGATTATTTAGTCTTTCAGTCTGAATCAATTCAACTACTACTAATCAATTTCAATCTATTAGAAAAAATTTAAACTAACTCCACTTTCTTTTTTATAATAGAAATGTAAAACTCCGACTCTTTCCACCTTTCAAACTGTTTTGACGACTGAGTCGGCGGCCATCTTACGTTTCTATGTCAGACATAACTCCTGTATTTATTTCGCTTTACATAGTTAACACATAACTTCCCATACCAGATCTAATGGCCATTATATCACAAGAATATCTTTGTCATTTCATACCACGCACCACAAATAAATAACTTGTGAAAAGATTAAAGCAATAACGGAGATTCGACTTCTTTTCTCGTCAAAAATATGTACGACGAAAGTGGCCAGAATCTACCCTCCTTCTATACCTCTTTAAGTCAGTAAATGATAATTACTGCCGACTTTAAAGCCCTTTTTGTGACGTAACTCAGTGTACGTGACGTCGCCTGTTAAATAGAGTCGTTCGTCTTTTTCAGTTGGAAACACTTAAAAAGAGAATTACGTTCCTTCAACCCTTTCAATTAAATTATGTGATGTATGTTACGAGCTAAGCGTAAAATAAACCATTTTGTGATTTACGAACAATGCATTGCTTTCGCTCGCCACCACAGCTAAAGCTTTCTCTGTGACATTTTCGTAATACTTAGGACTGTACACAACAGTAGGCTTACAAGCATTCTGGGATACTGGAGCCATGTTGGAGCCAGGTAATCCACAACTTCGCCCGAAATTTGTAAAAATTAGGTTAGATATGTACTTTCATTAAAAAGGAATTTCAAGTTAGGGTAATGTTTCTCATGAGAAACGCTTAATTTCTGGTGTCACTTTTGCCGCATTTGTGTGAAAAACAGACCGTGGAAAATTGTAAGAATTGAATATACTGTATACACTCTAATGTGTGCATCCATTGTATTCCTCTTCTATAATGCATTATTTCGAGTAAAGTTTGAAGGATTATGAAATTCACCACTTAGAGAGTTATTTCATTTTTTGTGCGTGTATTATTTCATTTTTTTTTTGTGACGTAAAATTGAAGCAAAGTTTTGATGGAAAAACTGTGAAACTGTAGATACAACTTGTTCAAATCTTGCACAAGAAAAATAAGATTACTCCATTAAAACTCTGTCATGGGCTGATGGGTGTTATTCTACCAAACTCTGAAACCTAAAGAAAACAAGACAATTGTATTTAAAGGGCGAAAGGGTAAAAGTAGTCACCCGAACCTTATTCCAAAACCATGGGCGTCATATGGTGGGGGACGGGGACCCTGTCACGTTCCCCCACTTTTGAAAGTGGATGTGAGTCGGTATTCTCCTCACTTTTTCTAGAATTGTGATGAAAATTGTAATAAATGTTTGATTCCATGCATAGCTTGCAATATAGGCCTACCTGATTCAATGAAACCAAATTCGGGGAAAGTGTTGAAAACAGTCATCAATTGATTAAAATCGTGGGAAAATTTACGAACAAAAATATTGTCACATGATTAAAACGAACCGTGTATAAATCGGGATACGTAATTCAGACTGGATTAACTGTACTTGCTCTTTAAGCCCATTGATGATTTACGGAATCTGTGTAGAAATAGATTGCCCAGCAAGTTTCATCTGACCTGATCACGTGACATCACATTCTTTATGTCTCGCGGCTTTCGCAAATTAATTTCATTCCTGTAACATAAATCTGCATATTGAACTTGCAACCCCAGATAAGACATAAGGCACCGCTTATCATTCCCAAAGGATCGTACCTGACAATCGGGGCAGGAAAGGTGATATCAAAGTATGTAGATGTATTTCGATGTCGTGCCATCCCCTGTCCAGATAACACATTCAAGGGTCAAAGGTGAAATCTGATCGTTATTAACTGTTCCGATGTATCGACACATTTGGTGCAAACTTTTCACGGCTGAATGTCATTTGAACCGTTCGAATGTTGTTAAGTTGTTCTACGTTGTCGTGGTGAAGTAGGCAAAACAGGTGTTAGGAAAAATATCAAAAAGAATCGGCAAGAACCCCGTCGAGTAACAGGGAAGCAGTTGGCACTAGCCAGAATTTGGAGCATGTGGTGAACTGTGTCAAAAGTGCCACTGATCTATTTATATTTTGAAGTGTTTAAAGATGATCGGGTGTACATGTGTCACGTGCCTATGTTGGAGTACCAGAGGGACTCAAATGGAGTACCATTAAAATTCAAACATATTACAACAAAATAAATGTGATAAAAGTGTTCATATCAGATAATGTATTCTGTGTGATTAGTGCGTATAGTATTAACTTATGTCAAAAGTTGGGGTGCAAATCTGTTGTGGCTTCATTCGTTGCATCAGAGATTTTACAGTCGATATGTATTTCCACCTTGTATCATTACGTCCCCAGCTTCGTATTCCCATTACAAATATGTTCATGTAAACCTGATGTAATGCTCTTAATATCTTACAACATTAAGGCAAAAATTACTAAATTTGTATTTTTTCCTTTAACCAGGGCAGACATAGCCAATTTTGCTACTTTTGAGTGTTACCGAAAGTGTTTGACATAGACAACCCATAGTCGGTTTTACCCAAGCGGAAGAATCCAATTTTGCCATATAGCAGAAGTAATAAGCAGGTCTTTCATTGCAATTGACAGATCACTGGGACTCACCTAAAGTCATTCGGAGCATTAAACAACTGAGAAAAACCTGTAGTCCCAAGTTTGAGTGTATTGTACTAAATCTGTTCCTGAAATTAACTCATTAAAATTAAGGAAATAACCACCCAAAAGTTGATTTCTAAAGTCGAATTCGTTAACTGACACCCACCTGCGGAATGAGATTTATTTCCGTTTTTGCAGTCTAACATAGACCAGAAATAACGCGGATTAAACTTATCAACGAAAAGACCTGTGGCTTATTAAGAAAGTTATAAACTAACTTGACATCTAAACACAGTAATGAACTTTCTACATATTTGCTGCTATCGCGTTCGATTAGTACATCAACAAATATATCTTTCAGACTTTCCATTGGTGCATCAATTTGTTCTTTTCGAGGACTGTCTTGTGGATGATCATCAATGAAAATTGAATAGAGGATTCGTGAGAATTTCAGCACGTATTCTTGGCCGTTTCTACTTATTTTGTCTTTAGAATAGGTTATCTTGAGACCAAAGAACTCGGTTTGACTCCATTTTCTCGTTTGAGATTCCCCTACATTAAATGTTCTCTGTTACTGCGCGCTGTCAAATTGAGTTAGGGAATGCAGGAACATTACTCGGCAGTTATGATCATAATCTTGTCTAACACGTACACAATTGACGTTTCACGGCAAAATATTCAATTTATGTCAAACACTGGGGCGGGAAATAAGAGACTAAAAACATCACGTGGACGATTGTCGAAATGTCAACCCTCGTTTGGGTCGTCGGCGAGAGACGGACGGTGAATGTTCTAAGTTCCAAACTGATGACGGAGCCCCATTAGTTTGCCGTGTGATATATCACACCCGTCTTCTAGCCGGCGTAATTAGACTTTTTTCGAGCTGTCTGCGACGTTTTGTTGCTCTGATTTTGATTACAAATAATGGATGACATTTACCCTGTGGTGACATCGGGTGAGGGGACATGATTATATCATTAGATAGCGAAATATGATAGTAAATAGTAGTAACTCTGCACGTTATGCATATCTCTGTGTGTGAACCTTCTAGTGCGGGCCAAGCACGCAAGAACAAATTCACATCCGGTTGCTTGATTTCTAATTCGTCTCAATTTGGGTCTACTTCGTCCATTTTTCGCAGGAACCTTCACCATTCCACCCTCTCCGTTATTTATTGACTCTTACCCCACCCTCCGGTTTTTGACACACATCATATGCACACAGCAAGCTTCTTTTCAGCCGGGCGCATGGGACGCGAATGGGTCAATGATTTGTTGTTGCCCAAACTTAGATTTGTTTGCTGTCGAAACTAAGTTTCTTGATGACGCAACGTAAAGTTGCCGTTGTTGTTTCAATTTACTTCTAAACCTAAACAAATCTTTACCAACTGTTTCCTTTTCGCGTTACATAAAAGTTGCATCACTTTTTTACTATGGAAAATATAACTACTCCCCCCCCCCCCCTGCCCTCCCTTTCTTGATGCTATTGGTTGGTAAGCATTGATGTTAGGAGGCGATGGCACAATGCGTTTCAATGACAGGGTGAAAATGAGTATTTGAAGTAACTTGGCCAATCAATTGGGAAGTTGTGGAAGGAAGTAGGCCATGCAATTTGGGGGTCTCACCAATTCTAATGTGGCCTTATTCATTACAAATTTGAACTCAATTGTTAGATTGTTAACCTGCTAGCTACTCAAAGTGAGCCGTGATATGCAATCCATCAGAGTTCTCCCAAGTTGTGATCGCTAAACATCCTCCCATGCTATTACTATAGTTACCGCCCCGCATTGATAATGACCAAACACTAGACATCTTGCAGATTGACAAACCACGCGGTTTAATCCTCATAATGATGAAAGGGATTACCTGTGATAACACAGCAAAGGTCACATGATAAGCACCTGCCGTAGCACATCGTAGATATGAACATCCCGATTCATCTACTATGGATGCAGAGAACAGGGCTATTATATTTGTGGCGGTTATGTACGGTATATAATTAAACTACGTGTTACTCTGATACAGTGTATACGAGGAGAAAACCCAAATAGCACAGTAACAGGCCACTTAAACCATCCTTTCTTCCAACGGCTACTAATCGATGACAGCGTGTCTATCCGCTCAGAGTGTTTTATGACTGTCACGTGGTCAGTGTAACTTCTAGAGACGCTATGAGATTTTCATTGTTGAATGTAGAGCAATAAAATACACAAATTGTGATGCGGGGTATGCGCTTTAAGCACAAAGGTCAGGTAGGTAAGTAGCGTTTTGTCATTGGCTAAAATGTTGCATAAAAAAGGACCCAGCACTATAAATCAAAATGGGAGAAGGACTGATGGATCGTGTCAGTATGTTATTTGTATATCTTACTCTCACGCGGCATCTGAATGAAGACGGGAATGGAAGGGACACTTCGCCATACTGCCCCCATTTGAAGAGGCCTCTGTCAGTCTGTGGAACCCGTAAGGACACGAATTTTTTTCTGGGAACTGAGCTGTTTTGTCCTTGGAAAATGTGTGCTGTCCAATAAAATTGGCAGATTTTCTTAAAAAACCTGCCGAGAAAAAGGTTTTTCCCGAACTCCCAGGGCTGCTGCCCTCCACCCCCTGGCTCGTATATCTATGGTATAACCTTTATTTGTATAAAATATGAACTAAATGAACTACAGAAACAACAGATGTAGCATCATTACTTGGATGATGCCCGCACATGAAAGTATTTGTTACCTATCAGGCCGTGTTACACATTAACATGTAAGTTGAATGATATATAGGAGTGGATGTTATGTCACTTTCGTTTTGTCAAATGAATAATACTTTGATGAGAAAAAAAAATGAGATTTAGTAATTGCAAATTAAATTAGTACGCGTGGCATCTAAACGATCAAAAAGTTTTGTAGGTCAGTGGAAGATACGCCTTCGATAATTCACAGTAGACATGAGAACATCTTTGTTCGAGAGACAAAATGGCCGAACCCATACTCACACGATGAGCAGCTCTGCAGAAACAGAACAAATGGGTCAATAGTCAGCGTGCAGAAGACCTCCTTGGCGTTTTGGAAGACTTTAATTTTTACAGCACTCACATGAAAGCTTTAGCTGTGAAGATACCGAGAAATGGCGAGATATGTAGATTTACCAGACGCTATGGGTGGTTCATTGGTATTTCTCACTCGTTGTTATTTTTATGAGGAGTCATAGCTTAGCAATGCCCCCTTTGGCAGAAACTAAAGAAATTGGAACAAATTTTAACCTCTAGATAAGCGTCGACTGCATTTGGTCCTTTTGACAAACACAAACGAAAACAACTTCTTGGCAACTTGGGTAACACCAAAACTTAGTAGAATATTTGACTCGATTCTGGTCCGGTTCATATCATTGATCGATTGTCGATTTTAGAGCTTGATACATAAAAGCATCCGGGTGATAATGCAAGGGTTATAAAGGGTTGTATCCTGAAAGCAGGGAAACTGGGAATATTGAAATATGGGACCACGTGATTAACACTTCCAAGGGGAATGCTCCGAGACGTTGAAAGCTGAATGACGTCACCCGACACCTATTTCTTTATGTGTATCCAGGTATCGGTACATGCGCATGAAGAAAGAAGTGACTACTTTATCTACACCACTCCCTTCATCCATTTCTACCTCCCTCCTCCCCCCCCCCCATAGCAATTCGAGTAAAAAAACCGAAGAAAGTCCTTAAAAAAAATGAACAGAGTTATCGTTCCTTTGTACCTAATTACTCCCCTGTGCGAAGTAAAACAAATAGTTCATTATAGTTGAGAACGATTTAACACCTGAACTGCACTGCACAAGACCATCGAGTCATTTCTTATAACATGCTGCGAGAAAAGCTTCATTGTTTTGAAGCGTACAGTCTTAGTCGATGAGTTACCTTACTCTTCTCTCCATCAACATTGTGAAATATATCTGTTTCTTTCTCTAAACCTAATATTTTCTACAATTTTCAAGTACACTGGACGCTAAACGTCACGGTGACGACATAAACACCAAGGAAGAGGTTAGGAGTAAAAGAGAAAGTTGCTTTAGTAATTCGAGAGCAATCCAGAAATTAAGATAAAAAAATTGAAGACGTTTAAATATTATTGACAGTGTCTGCAATGGGAAACATCAACCTAAATCTATTGAAGGGGATGAGCAGTCACCCCAAACTTTTTTAAAACATCCGCTAATTATAACAAATACCCTCTTATATCACTTACAAGTATCTTTTATGACTTTTCAGAAAATAAACATTTCATTCATTTCATTCGTTTCATTTATTGTTTTTCCGCTTTACATGTATACATACAAATAAAGAATATAAGAATATAACTTTACATAGGAATTTATGTACATACATAAGCGAAAGAAAGTACACAAAAACCCCAAAGGGCTTGAGAACGTGCACTCCCTGTAAACAAAAAGAGAGAAAACAAAACTACAAACAAGCAACAAACAAACTGAAGGTAAAATTAAGGAGTTATTCTATGTAATCAAACAGTTTAGTTAGAAATATATTGTCACATGATTAAAAAAGAGTCATTCATGAATCAGGATACCTGAAGCTTACAAGTATCTTTTATGACTTTTCAGAAAATAAACATTGAATACTGAAGGAAAATTAAGGAGTTATTCTATGTAAATCAAACAGTTTAGTAAGAAATATATTGTCACATGATTAAAAAGAGCCATTCATGAATCAGGATACCTGGGTATACTAATTTCAATAAGGGTAACTGCATTTTCCCTTTAAAATTTGTATATTCTTACAGTTACAGTTTCAAATCTCCCCGAACTGATGAACTAAAGCCACTCCCCTTTTCACTTCTATAGTATGAAATGTACAAATCTAATGCATTAAGTGCGTGTAGACAGCTGCAAACGCTATTTCGTGTCACAAAACCTTCAATAATACAGACCTTTGGTTGCAAGCAAAACGAGAACCGAAGACTGTTAAGACGCTATGCATAACCCTAGCTGTCAGACCTCTCAACGCTTCCCTATCAGCAAGGTATGCAAAGATGCCTAGGGTTCTAACCGTTTTGACAGGTGAAGTGTGCGACGCGCAGCAGGTAGCAAGTGACTTATAACCTCACCACTGGGCTGAAAAGAAATATTCTCAATATGATCATAACGGAGGGTCCAAGAGAGAACGCAAACCATAGTGAGCGTGCGGTCATTTTATACATCAAATCTCGTACTAAAATGCTGGTTTGCCAATTGTAATAAAGATCAATGGCTATAGCATTGTTGAGATTTGGATTAGGCCTTTTGCTAGTATCCAACACAACAGAGAGATTGTGAAGCGAGCATTTATGATCTGATCTTCCGTGAATTGTAGGCTATATGAATGAACAGATATCCTCTGTTCGAACTGTTTATATTACATTAAATTTAATATTTAATATTATATTAAAATTTAATATTTCACATAATGTAGTCGTTTTAGTGTCGTTGACCACAAAATAATAAATAATAAAATATAAGCCTGAAAAAAATTAGAAAAGACGACATTTGTTTTCACGATGTGCCATTGGCGCAATCTGATTGTCAACCATAAGTTCATTAGGCTCTGTACTGTAGGTGTGTAAATGTTTTCCTAACCTTTCTTCATTAATTAAAAAAAGACTGGCTTACATATATTTCTATCATCTTGTTTTTTTCTATGTCCATTGGTGAATATGGTAATTAGTAATTAAGCGTTTCATTTATATTTGTCCTTAGGAAGGAAACATAATACAATAAATCTCACCACAATCTTTGTAAGTTCCTTTAAAGGGTAAAATAATCATCATAATATGAATCAGTACACCTGGGGATATATGCTTAATCAGAAGTAGTTTGTTTAACTGTCATACGTTGTTTGTTAATGAAATTCCGATTGTTAAATACTTAAAGGTTATTCCTTGATTTACCTGTGGCGTGCAGTATTTGTCTTGTAAAACAGTATGAAACAATTTTTTAATTAAAGAGGGGGAGGTTTGGTAGGTTCGAGAGGTGGTTCAAGTTTAGGTATTGGCAACTATAAAACAAAGTCATCTGGAGGGAACATGAGTGAACACTTGTTGACTACAGGTTTCAACGGTATCACATTTACATTCAGTTAGGAAAGGCTATGGTTTGGCTCCATGTTTTGTATATTTCTCTGATACGGGATGAAGTTCATTTTGCATTTTTTTATTGATTTCTTGCATGAGCCCTCGGCTTGCTCTTCAGTTCAAAGGTTTATGATTGAGTCTGTTCTCCGCGCTGTTGGATATGGTTTAGTAAATGCAGTGTTTTCCAGGCCTGAGAAGTCGAAGAAAGATTAAAAGCAGTATTTATCTCTGCCGAAGTGACTAAGCAAAGATTAATCCGTTGCCTCACATTGTCACCTTTTCAAATGGCCCTGACGCAACTGTTTGTCACTTAGCTTTATTCTCATCCCCCTTGCTCCATCTCCCTTTCTTTTCTTTTTTTTTCTCGTTATCAATTGCTGCCGTGAATGTGTACATGGTGACATCAGGACTTTCAATTGTGTGTCACGGTATGACATTCGTCAATATAAGGATACACGTAGACGACTTCGCAAAACTGATACCATGCGAAGTATGTATGACTCACAAATCAGCCACTAACTCTTTTGAGCAACTGAAGCTTGCAACTAGTTCTTACCTGTGAAAAAATCTTGTGCTTTCATGCTAGATTTGATATAATTTTGTAACTCCGCACCAGGGTTGCCAGATTGGGCCGTCATTTACCGGCCAAATATGTGTCAGAAAGCGGCCAAAACGGTGAAAAGTATGCCAAAAAAATTTATGGACACATTCCCACAATACTTCTGTACAAATATATGTTGCAACGTCGAAACCTCGCAGTAAGGCCTAAAAAATTATGAGGAACACTCCTTAAAAATCAGAGCACTCTGACCAGACCTCACGTAGGGGAGGTAGGGTGTAATAAAATCCTACTTATCTGCTCATTTCTTCTTTGTAACACTTAATTCCTGGCCTAAGAGGAACTTTTTGTCCAGTCGGTCAAATCGGCCAAAAACGGCTAAATTCCGTTTGGCCGTAACTGGGAAAAAGTATCGGCCAAAGAGGTTCAAAATATGCCAGATTTACACGATTTGGCCGATAATCGGCCAATCTGGCAACCCTGCTCCGCACAAAGTGTGTATAAGCCGCTTTATCTAAGGACGTGCTTTTCATTGATCATATGCACCTGCATTTTTTTTTTGACCAACATTCCGCAGTTCTGAGATTATTCGAAACAACTGGAAGTAGGGCAGCCTGAGAGTAGATCACCATTTTTCTGGAACTGTGAGGGCACATCACACCATGTGCGCATGGGCAAAGGTTAATAATAAGTCAAGCGTACCGTTGCAAAGTCACTCACCAGTCTCTTATTAGGTAAAATAGTGCGCTTGCATACCCGTTACATTTGTCATTTGGTCATTCACAGTGAGCAGGGTACGATAATCAGCACTGACAGGAAAGTTGTTGCATATTCATGAATACAATGGCATACGAATACAGGTGCATAATTTGTCAAATGACTAACACTTGTCAGGATGCTTACACGAAGCTCCTACCTGCAATTTCTGCACATGAAGCACTGTGTGAAGTGCAGGTAGTGCAGTGCCCATAAAAGAATATCATGTGTAATCTTCAGTTGATATGCCTTGCACTTTTTGACACCTGAAGGTTCTTCGTTTAAAGTGAGGTTAAAAAGCCATTCAAGGTATCCATTGTATCATAGTGCTTTTTACGTGCATTGCATGCTTGTTAAATCTTATTTTGTAAATTTTGGTCCAATCAGGATTATATTGAACAGTTGTCTCATTTACGCATATGCGAGGGGATGATTAGACTTAGCATGGGACTTAGTAACCTACAAGGTCAATAAGTACTGCCAATTTTCTTATGAATTTCACTGAAAATCTACACTTTGTGCAAAACTTGCCTTTTACATGAAAAAATCAACTGAAAACTAAGTTTTAAGTATACATTTCAAAGAAGACATTAAAACGTAAACCCCAAATACTTGCAACATATAAGTTTAAACCGCTTGTAAGCAATATGCGGGCTAAAGGACTTTGGGCGAAAATATCCTTTTTGGGGGAAAACTTCAATTAATATTAAGCCTTTTTTAGGTTATTTTAAATTCAATCAAAATGGTTAAGCTTTAAAAATTTTGTAATATTTATTTTGCAAATTTTATATTATTTACAACTGATATAATGCAGGGGAAAACAGTTCTGCAGGAGTGTTTATGCGTTACGAAGCTACTGATTCCCCTCCTAAATAATGGAAGACTCTAAAATGTGAATGAAACATAAGTATTGCTTTGAAGAAGCCAGTTTATGTTAGCATTTTTAACCGACGAGGTGACTGCGGGGAGAAGTCGTCAACAGATATTTTTTGACCAATGAAATATGTTCTTTAAACCTTAAACCTGAAAACGTCGTTGTCCTTCTTTTGCTGAAGTTTAACTACAGAGCCTAGCTTGTTGTTTACCAGGCCTGGTATATTGGCACTTTAGTGGATTTGGTACACACAAGTTATCTGCTCTTTTTAGTCTATAATAGGGCCTGGCCCGATGTAGTGGTCTGGAGGTTAAGAGGCTGGTCATGTAAAGTCGTCGTGCCCCTTCAGGGGACGCAGCTCCTTTGGGGAGCAGAACTCCTCCGGAAGTAACGTTTGGTTCTTGCCCTTCGGCTCTTCACCAAATAGTCGAGGGAACTTTGAAAAAAGTACTTTCCTTAGCTGAAGATCTTTAAAATGGCGATCAGAGGGGAGGTGCTAAGGGTAAATTACCAGTTGCCCCCTCAGTTGGTAATAGTTACCCTACCCCGATTCATCCCGAGTTGTCCCCACTGCTGCACTTTCCATAGGGTTATTTTTATAGGCCCAGACTACCGGCCATTGCACTGTCGTACTTCCTTCAACCTCACTTCTACTAGCATATTTGCCAATGTTTTTGCAGTGTGACTACTGCAATGTGTAAAGGGTAGTAAGGCAAAATGGACATAGGCATGGGTGGTAATACTTAACGTAGTCAAACAATTTTCATGAAGGTTCCTGAGGGGGCTCCACCATTTCTTGTGAGGCCCTTACCTGCTTACAGTCCACTCATACTTAGGATGTGTACGCACTAGCTAGAATGCGAAGCTGGACCCATCGCGTCTCCCTTAATGGATGACACCAGGCAAGTGTCTTCACAAGTGGTTCCATGGTTAACCTTTTGGGAAAATCCAGAGCCGTACACGGCTCTGGAAAAACCCACAAATTTGTCGCCCTCCATCATAGTGAAAAACCACAAGTTTGTCGCCCTCTATCAAGGCATTAGCCGACTCGGCAAATTTGGTGGCATACTGGACGTCCGTCGTCATTGTGAGAAAGTGGCTTCTTGCGCGGATTTATTCTTCCTGTGATGCACCATACAAAACAAGAAATTCAAAATATTTAACGCACGGTGGTAAATTCTTCTTTTCAAGGTTTTGTTTGTAATTAGATGTAATCAGCTGGTATACCTTTATGATCGGGGCAGGCATGTGTGCACAGGAACACTATGTAGTTATGATTTTGCAGGGTATTTATGATTTTCATTTAATATCACCTCGTTCACATACGTCGTGCAATAGGTATACAACAGGTCTACGACAAGAAATTGAGAAATTCCTACAACAGTCGTGAGTGTGTCGTACGAAATCCAGGTGACGTACGACGGAAAATGCTGTCGTAGACCCTTGTCGTAGAGTTTTGAACATGTTCAAAATTATTTTTGCATTGTATGCAATTCTCCACGTCAGGCCCATGTCGTAGGTCTGTCATGCGATGCCCTATGACGTCGTACGACTGTGCTACCATAGACGTAGGAATTTCGTACCATTTGTGAGTAAATATGAGGCCCTCAGAATCGTAGGAAGGTCCTACGATCGTCCTACGTGAAACCCACGACAGCCCTACGAATGTTCCACCAACTCTGAGTGAACTGAGACGGCGAGCGAATAATATTCTGTTGTACTCGTACGATAGTCGTACAACAGCCGAGTGTCACAGGATTGTTTGCCATTTTTTTCTTTGTCTTGCGACAATCGTACGAGGGTTGTACGACTGTCGTAGGAACATCGCACAATTTATATTCGACAGCCTTTACCTATTTTCCCACGACAGTCTCTACAACACATATTTTATTTGAACGCTACCCAAATCCACCTTTCATAGTACGTCAGTCCCCTCTGTCGTAGCCCCGATAAAATCGTACGACGTTTGTGAACGAGGCTTAAGAGAAACACAATGCACAGGGCCGTCTTTAAGGTTTCTGTTATTGGGACTGAACCACTTAGTTCGTGGGTTATGGCATTCTTTCAAGGTCAATTTTGGCCGTTCAAAGAAAGTTCAATTAATGTTATGGGAAGAAATACTTGTAACTGAAACCATATTCTTTCCCGTTCCAACGGCTTCGATTCATTGATGCATAACCCTCATAGTTGCATTCCATTTCAGAGGCAGAATTGGAAAGGGGTTTGGGGGCATCGAGTAGAAATTATAGGATTGTGTGGATCCCAGTCAACACAGCCCTGCTGCACACCTGTATTGGGAGTGTGCGCTCGTTGCTGCCTTAGTAGCGCAAAATGGGAGTACATATTTGGTGTAATAAGAGCACATCTATAGACAACGGAATAGTCATAGCCTAACTGTAAGAAATTAATAGTCTGCTACAATAATATACCCCCATACTCGCAAAAATTAAAAAATTAAACCAAAGAATTGAGTGCCATTTCGTAGCTTGAGTTTTTTTTTTTAAATCTATTCATGTGACATCCTCTCGTTCACTATATGACGGACCATGTCCCGTCACACTCCCGTACTAGCTACGGAAGTCCTCAAAGCTGAAGAACGGCGTCTCCATGTGCGAGAAGCCAGCCAAATTGTACCTCGCGGAGTGGACTCTGTTTGCTCAGCTCCTCAGCTTCCCAAACCACCGTTATAGGATATGACTGAACAAGGAATATACCGTACAGCCTGCTACGTAAGCAAGCCAAATTGGGTACCAAACTTAGTCAAGTCCACAGGTTTCGCCCGGGTTGAAGTTCATTCTCGGGGGGGGGGGGACAATTTTCACGGAAATATCAGGGTTGTGATTGTTCTTTAGGCTGTTAGGTGGGCGTTTTGCAAATTTGAGTAGTGATTTGTCTATCGCCTGCGCCTACCCCTCATCTGACTTCCAAGGCTGGTTACGTCCCAATACTACCGTGCTGACATCACAACTCAAAACTGCTTGGCATGGAGACGACCAAACTTGACGCTCATACAAATTTATGGTTCTTCTGCTTTGACGTATAGCCGCTGCATCAGATGAAAGAGTGGGTCTTTAGTCGGTGTAAGTTTTCGTCTTGCTGCGAAACAGTCACGACAAGCCAATCTATACATATTTCACAGGTTCATTCAAAGTGTTGAAAATGTTAGGGAGTCCATCCAAGATGTCAGATACGAAGGTAATTAGCTTGCCTGTAATAAGTGGCTGGGACATCCGTCGTATGATTTACAGTCCTGAACAACCCTGCGATATTAACGTGTAGATTAGCACAAGGTGCAGAGCAACAGCCTACGTCTTTTATCCAAAATGTCTGCCGTAAGTTAACTTGAATAACAAGCTTTCGATTTCATCCACCTCATCTTTCAGCGTCCACTTCAGGGTTCATTCCTTTATGAAGATGGAATACAAAAAATGACCGTTTCACAGTTGGAGATTGGAGAGTTTGACCACTTGACCAGTTGTCAACTTCTTAGCTAAGTTGTGACTGAAACTGTAAAAAAAAATACTACAGGAACGAATATGATATGAACAGAACCGCATAAGAATTTTAAAAGTCAGAAGTTGAGAGGCTAACTTATGATGAATTTTCCATTCATGAGACATCTTGCTTATAAGAAGGAAAAAGAAACAAAAAGGTCAGGAAATATGCATCAAATCTTCAGTGTATGGGTCCTTTCCGCATTTGTAGATACCTGATGGTTCGGTGTGGGCCTACGTTTATTTATTGTGATTTATCTTGATAAAGGGAGGCGATAAAACCTTGCGGTTTAACAACAGAATTTATGGTTCATACCACCAGTAGTTGTAATTCAATAGTCATCCATTCCTAGTGTGTTATGAAAATAGGTTTCAATTACTGCGCAGGCGCCTTCACAATTTGGAACATGCAAAAATGCCGTCTGAAAATATAGTCAGGGACGTTTTGGTTTGTTGCATTTTTTTTTTGCTATATTTGGTAAAACTTTGACAAGATGTATAGTAGACATCAGACAATCAGAAAAGTATGTGCTCCATTTTTTTTTTCATGTGCAAGGGGGGTAGCCAGCCAATTCAAAATGGCCGCCATTTTGACCATTTTGGTTGATTTGGCTCAAGAAAGGCTCTGCTGCGCCAAGATTTGAGGTCTAAAACTTTTTTAGGAGTAAAGGTGGTAAAATATACACAGTCTCTCAAAATATACTGAAAGTTTCCCCTAAAATATTGATCCGTTTTGTTGTAGTGACCTGTCGAATATGGCCCTTTTCGCCAAAAATCGGCAATTTTGGCAAGTTTGGCGCCGGGGGACAAATTTGAGTACCAGATTCTTAAAGTGTGTATACCAACGACCGTAACTTTTGTAAATGGGTAGTCCTATAACCAGGCAGTACGTGTGAAAAATTTGGACTCACAGATTCAAACCTACATGAAATGAGTGGTACTGAAAATTCGCAATTTCTTTGTACTTCGTCGGGAAATTTTAGCCTCTGAGATCATTTTTTATGCCCAATATTTCCTTCAATTGAATAACTAAGTCTGCTGATCTCTCTGCTATTAAAAGAAAAGTGGATTGTTAAGACACAGGTCAATTTTGAAAATTTTAAAAGTAGACAAATTTTCCATTTGTATAGACCCTAAACGGCTAAATCATCAATATTTTCATTTTTCATTACAAGTTTTGGCACAACAAGACAAGTTTGAACAATGATGATCTCTTTTAGAGCCACACAAGATCTTCCATCTTCACAAAATTGGTACTCAAGTGCCTTGCTAGTACACAGAAAAAAATACACTGGTAGGTGAAAACGGAATATTGAATAAAGGATACCCAAATATTGAAATTTATTCATTTTTAGTAAAAAATATGGGTAAAAGGGCAGTTTTGAGCAGTAATATCTCTGATACTGTGCCATAAGATGCTCTCATCTGTATGAAATGGGCAGTCTAGTGCCTTGCTAGTTCACAGAAAGAATTTCGACTCTCAAATAAGAATGGGCATAAAATAACAGTAACCCAAATTCTGCAATTTCTTCACTTTTCCTTGCAAAATAAGGACCACCTTTACTCCTAAAAAAGTTTTAGACCTCAAATCTTGGCGCAGCAGAGCCTTTCTTGAGCCAAATCAACCAAAATGGTCAAAATGGCGGCCATTTTGAATTGGCTGGCTACCCCCCTTGCACATGAAAAAAAAAATGGAGCACATACTTTTCTGATTGTCTGATGTCTACTCTACATCTTATCAAAGTTTTACCAAATATAGCACAAAAAAAAAATGCAAACCCCCAAAAAGCTACGAAACGGCCTGGACTAATACATTAGTCAAAATAAGATTACATGATATCTTTTTCACGACTTCTAGTCCCAATTATACACCATATGACCAATTAAATGGAAACGCTGAGTTTGCGTTGCATTATACACATGACCCAAATAGCTGGATTTTTTTCTATCAAACCATAGTGTATCACAATTAAACTCTGGCTACGGCTTTTCTTCTCAACATAGGCTATTAAGCACAACCAGTGTTATGAATACTGCAAAATTTGAAACATTTTGAAGTTTGGGTGAACAATTCATGAGCTAAAAAGCAGTGAATGAAGTTCAAGCAAAAGACCAAAGTTTTTCGAGTGAACTGTAGTTATGTGGGTCACGTGTCACTGAATGTTTGGTGATGCTTCTGCACAATCATTGGCTTACCATAGTTCCCGGCGACGTCATGAGCCATGTTGCAACGTTTGGTAAATGTCATTCCATCGTTAACCCTATAAAGGAGAGTGATGGATACGTGTCACCCTAAGCTATATTGGTAGCCGAATAAGCATATTTTGTAACAAAGTGAACAGTCAGTCTTCAGTGAGAGACAGTGGCTTCTTGTTTGCAATTTTATTTCGTTGATGCACCTTTTGAATCAAGCCTTTCAAAATATCGAACACACGGTCGTAAACTTTTCTTTTCTAGGTCATGTTGGTAATTAGCCGTTATCAGCTGGTATACCTGCCTGTTTGTGATAAGAATGTGTACATAGCAACACCTGTTATGTTCTTGCAGGGTTTCTAATTTACATAACGGAGATACGCCTACACAAGAGGCATGTCTTTTCAAAGTTGTGGGTCTATAAGAATCTATTATTAAACACTTACCGTACATCTCCTAGCCCCTGATAAAATATATCTTTGTTGAGAATTACTTTCGGGGCAGGTGTCGAATATGTACGCTTCTTTCACGCACATTCTCTAAATACAGCCAATATATATACGTGCAGGAGCAGTACACGCCCGCCGGGCGGGCAATGTTAAGAACAGGCAGAATGTAAACGAGTGTCAGGGCCATTGGGTCCAGTGGCCCATGTCACCCAAATTAAACGCCTCTGTGGATTCCAGTTAACAAGGTTCTACTAATGGCCAAAACTTGACGCTTTATTTGGAAAATTAAAACACATCTATAAATTCATTACCGGTAGTTAGCACTATGTATTGAAAAGAAATGATTAATAATACTACAGTTTAAGTGCAATTACTGCATAACATACTGTGAAAGGACAACTTTACGGTGGGGTTTGATCGGATTGTTAACCAGCCCTTGACTATGATTTGCTGGACCCGAAATTTGACTGCCATTGAGATGCGCACTTTCGTCATCGAATCTCGGTACTGTAATAAGACAATAAAGAATAAACTTACACCGGGATGCCATAGCCCACTGGTCGCATGCAAGTCTATACTCTTTTTCGTGGGGCCGCCGAGATATTTTGAAACCCCTATTCGTGCGACTTACTTTGCTCTGAATGCGAAGAAAAGTTGTGAAATTCCTCTTCCCGTAAGTATTTCAAGAAGGGATTTATTCACATACAATATACCATGTCCCATAACACCATAATTATCCTAAGATAAAAGCAAAAATTCTTTTACTGGTTTAGGTGTGCAGGCAGCCCGTAGCTTGACCCACCAAAACATTTAGCCTTTCCGATCAATTTGGTACCAACCTCTGGTATGCCGGCTTTTATCTAGGACCACGTATACGTAAATATACCTGGTTACATTAAACCAGGATCGTGGTCATAGATTAACCTAACAGCCACATGGGCGTCAAGAGGTGGGGGACCGGGGGACATGTCCCCCACTTTGAAAGTGGAGGGGATTACCCCCCCCCCCCACACACACACACAGATACAAAATTTTTTCCAGAACCCTGAAGTGAAAATAGTAGGCAAATTGTTGATTCCATATAGCTGGCAATGTAGCTAATGCTATGAAACCAAACTCGAAAATGCTTGAAACAGCCATTTAATGGATTAAAATCATGCCTCAGATTACACCAGAGATCCCATCTGGCCCCAAATTTTTCCAGGGCTTTAAAGTGAGCCCTGCAGATCCCTCGCTCTAGGCCCACGCGCTTCACCCTTGAAGAAGTGCTGGTCAAGGTTATGCCCCCTACTTTTAAGAAGCTGCAGTGACTGTTGAACAGCTAGAAAAATGTCTCATACCAGTTTTTTCGTACTTCATACAGGCTATCAAAAAAAAAAAAATCAGACAAAAATATCAAAACTTCGTTTTAAGAATATTGGGGTTTTTTTGATTGGTTTTTGGTTGGTGTTTCGTTCTGTGATTGTTTTTTACTCCTTTTTGATTGGTTTTTAGGCGGAATTAAATCTCACATAGTGGATAGTGCTTTTGCAAACTTATTTGCCTGTAAAAAGGCTGAATGGGACGAATAGTACACTATTAAAACAGCACAATTAAGTAAGTCAAAACAACTTTAACTAGCTATATGTGACATCACTCTGTTTCATTTAGCAGGGTAAAGTAATAGGCGTCGGAAGCTATTAATAGGTGGGAGGAGGGGGTGAACATTTTAGGGGAGGAGTGTCCCCCTTTCCTTTGGAAAAACGTGTGAATATTTGGGCGTCCTTCTGTCCTTAGACATGTAGTTTGACGCTATATTTTTTGTAGCCTTACGACGGAAGTTCATTGAAATAATTTAATATTTTTTAAAAAACAAAGTTTTGCTACATTAAACAGAAGCGAAAAACAAGGGGTATTCATCCTTGAAAGGGGGAGGGCGAAACGTACTTTAGGTCCCACATTTTTTGCTGAGGGGCTTTAGCCCGGGCCCTTCCTACACCAATGAGCAAACTGTTTTTTTTTATGTGACTAACCCACGTTTTTTTTTATTAATTTATTTTAAGAGTGTATCATAGTGTCCCTTCTCCGCTACCTCCCTTTCTTTTTACTCCAGTCTTCCTCTGTTCGAACCTTCCCCCATTTCAATTCCCCGTGTCTTTATTTTATCACTGCAGTATCACGTGATTACGCTCAGACCTTCCAAACCATCGTCTTGCTTTCACAAAAACGTTCATTGTGGCAGAATGGCAGTTGACACCTTTACCACACTTACCGACTTCATAAGACGGGAACTAATTTCATGAAAGCTTAACATATCCCCAGAACCGCTTAAAAAGTACTCACACCTAACTTTGACCTAGTAAACACACTCACACTCTTTCTGTATATTTTTACAAGACTTAAGAGTAAATTTACTAGTACTTTTATCGTTCCTTTATTTTCCAAGCAGTTAATTTTCCTCTCGGATTTCAAGATCGGTGTTGACTTTCTCATGAGAATGGCAAAGTGTGAAATTCACTGTCAATTGTAATGTTAGCTGTACACAGGAAGGGGCGAGACGAAAGGGGGAGCTTTGATAGGAGGTGAAGTTTAAAACGTTGAAGACGATGTTTGATACTTTGTGGACAATCTAGCTTTCTGGACAACCGTTACACTACGTATGCTGGGAATCACTTTGGCAACCACGCTACACTTTTATTTCGATACTGAATGCGATGTCATGCGAAGAGAGTAGACATACTTTGTGTTTGAAATAAAATACTGACTACTGACATTTTTGTGATCTTCACTTTAACAACAGGGCTTTGCAACCAAATGGCCAGAAAAGCCAAAAATTTTGGGAAATGAGTAAGGGATCGCAAACTTATCTTTTATTATTTGCTAGTACAATGATGTGTTCGAGTAATTATGAAATTTTGGAATAAATGAGATAGGCCGGTGTGTAGGCTTTAAACTAAAATGAAACTAAAGTAACTAAAACTAAAATGAAATTAAAGTAACTAAAACTAAAATTATTAAAAAAAAAACAATAATAAAAAGACCCACCACGTCAGAGCAAAGCGGGCCGCATAACTGAAGTTCCAAAATATCTCAGCTTGTCGCATAAAATGGGACATGTCCACTTGCAGTGCATGACCCTTACGCTTTATGCCATTCATCAGGCACAACTTTTTAAATCAACCCATTCTGCCATTGTCAGTTAAAAGCATAGGTGTATGAATTAAGGGAAGGATGTGGGGCGGCAGCCCCCTGTGCAAAACAATTGTCTATTTTAGAACAAAATATTGTCTTTCAGTGCAAAATACTTGTCACCATTCCTTGCCAATTAGGACAAATTCAGAGCAAACACTTCCGTCCCTTGTGAAATGTCATACCGAAAGGAGTGTGTTCAGGAGACATTTCTTCAACAGGAACAAGTCTTTTATTAATACATTGACCACTAATGAGACACTTTTTCTTTGGTTTTGACTTGCGCTTGTCGTTGCTTGACTCTTCAGGAAATCAAAGTGCACTTGAGCCACCTGTTTGAATGTGTGCCTTTATGTCTTTCCATTTTGCGCATGTCTTAAGTCTTCTTATCACTCTTTCGTCACTTCGTGACACATTTCAAGTTGCCATTGTCGTTGCTTCATTACTTAGGACGGTCCGACCGGACTTTGCCGACTTGTGTGCCTCATGCCATTCCAACAGGCACAAGTCTTCTTATCAATGCACTGTCCCGTACTGAGATATTTCTTTGCTTTCGAGTTGCCCTTGCCATTACTTGATTCATTGGAAAATGGAAATGCCCTTAATCCACCTGGCTGCCTTTGTTCCTTATGCCATTCCATTATGTGCATGCCTTCAGTCTTCTTATCAATCCATTGCCACTTCGTGATAGATTTCAAATTGCCATTGAAGTTGTTGCTTGATTAACTAGTGCGTCGGACCGGATTTTGCCCACTTCGTGCCTTATGCTGTTCCAACAGGCAAAGGCCTTCTTACCAATGCTTTGTCCATTAATGGGACATTTCTTCGGTTTCGTGTTGCCTTTGTCGTTGCTTGATTAATAAGGGTATCAGGCCGAACTTTGTCCACTCTGTAAGGCATAAATCTTCTATATTAACCCACTGTCCGTTAGTGAGACATTTTGTCGGTTTCGAATTGCCCGTAACTTGTCGTAACTTGTTTCATTAACAGGTCATCTTGCTAAAGTCTTCGAGATTTTACAAGATGGCGTGCAACATTTCAAGCACAATAGAAAACGACAGATAGCAGTCCAGTTAATAATGCAACACTTATTAAATATACAACACTGTTAAATTAAACTATTCAATATTCCTCACTTGAAAGCCACCTTTATATTTTCAAGCTGCACTGCACGTAATAAGTTAAACATTATAGGCTTGTAAAACAGGGGTCACTGTAGACGCGGGTCTGCTTGATCCTCTCATGCCAAATGAAGAAAAAAGCAAATAAATTTCGCAAATTCCATAAAATCATCATCAAAAAGGCAGGTATGTCCGATAAATTCTGAGTCATACCATCGTAAACGTACCATTAATTTATCATTGGATAAAGCGACTTTCCCATTTCGGTATCAATAGGAGAAAAAGTCCAAAATATTTCTACGCTTCGCAAGACCAGAATTATATGATACTCTGTATACATAACTTAATGAATCTTTCAACAATGCGAGATTTTTTGGAACAAAAAGACTAAAAATAACCAAGTGTGTAAATTGCGTTCGTTTATATTTGTTTATAGTTCTTTCAGTGGACTCAGTAGATGCTACATAAACATAAAATTCATGTATTCTTAATCAGTTCCACAGTATTTGACAAACCATGTATGTATGTAATGAAGGACGCAAAAAAGCGTTAATGTAACTTTTCTTGAGCATCAGCTGCCATAGACGGGTAGCTTTATCGTGAACGTAAACGCATATAAAGCTCATGCAGGGAGTTGCCACTTGGTGAGCGGCTGAAAACATTTCCCAGATAAGGTTGGTAAAGTATTAAAAATGGTTACGATACATAGGCTTAGCAAGCGGGAGGGGGGGGGGGGAGAGCTGGGGGATAAAGCCACCAGTCAAAAATGTGGTGGGGTGGAAGAATGCTCCCCCCCTCAACTCAAGGAAGAAAACCCCTAACTGTATTTTTTCCCTTTGTGAAAAATATTAAAAAATTTGCAGTAATTTTCCTTAAAATGTGCCCAATGTGTTGCACGAAATTGCATTTAATCCCTTAAATGTTCAAAAATTTTCCTTAGGGGAAGGACCCTTAGACTCCTCCTCCAGGACGGTGGCTCCAACAACGTTCAGCCCCCAGTCGAGAACAGCTGCCTAAGCCTAGACATAGGTTCGGATGAAAAGTGTTCTTCTTTACTTGTCATGCCTCTTACAGATAAAGAGGACCCCCGTTACCCAGCCCCTTCTTTCATCTACCCAAAAAGGGGGGAGGACGAATAAATATCAAGCTCTCAAACATTGTAATCCTACATGAGAAATGTGATATTTGAAATTTTTACATCTTTAAGTACGACAGTATACTAGTATAGAAAAACACTTATTTTGTCGGGTAGCCCAACAGCCCGCTAGTCGTTATGTCTTTACAATTTGGTTTTCCGGCGTTAGAAGTGAGTGTGGGTGGTTTCCCATTCTTATACCTGAACCTGCCATTTCATAGGTTGTTAAAAAGGACAGTGCTTTTCAGCCAGGTCAAATCATGTTGTTTTAAGGGTTTTTTACTGATATTTTGCATTTTTGTATTTTCATTAATTTTTTATTGTTTTATTTAAAAGTGAGATTGAAAAAATAGTGTTACTTACTCTTAAAGTTATTCTTTATTTCTTCTTTAATTTGTATTTTAAGAATGCGGGTGAAGAGATTTGCCCCGAGACTAGCAGTCTCATGTCTGAGTTACGTGACTTCAAAACGGTTAATTAGTCTTCGCAGTCATTTGTGGGGGGAACGCGAGAGGTAATTGCGTAGTAAATCGGGCGTGTTTGTGGATGTCTCCGTGTTATTGTCGTTACTAAGCCAGCACTCGTGTTCAGAGATGACAGTGGACACATTTTTTCTGGCCCTTGTGTCATTTCTAGACATAAAATTACTTTAATGCATGTTTACGATGACTATTTGACATTTTGACAGACGCTTTGCAGGCTTACTGTCAAGGTATGTTCCATGTTAAATTAAGAGTCTAATTCATCCTTTTATTCACTAAGAACATTAATCTAAACTCTAATCCGAAACCAAAAGTTTATTTAGATATATATGTTCAACGCCAAGTTGGAATTTTCAAACGAAAAACTCAAAGTTATACCGTACAACCTTACACATTTTAACTTAAACCGAGCCCATTATTCTCATCGTTCTTTGGTAGTCTGGTAAGCAGGTTGATTTGATTTTCCAGTTATTTGTCGTCTGGGAGGTCAAAGCTGTTTTCATTTCCATTTTTACGCACCTTATTTATCGCCTTAACTGACGGAAATGTCTCTGTTAATTGTAATCTACAACTCGCTCAGAGATGCCTGCCAATTGAACACTTCCTTCACAACCGCGGAAACAGCGCCCTCAGCCAGCTCAACAACAAACAGTGCCGACACCCCACGTAAAGTACTGCATTGTAAAGATTTACAAGTCGTAATAAGTTATAAATAACAGGAACCACACTACTCTATCTGCGTGCCATAGTTTACGGCCTTTGTACTTTGCAAAAAGAGTCCGTCTATTTTGAAAGATCATGTTGTAATTTATCTCTAGTTATTTTACTTGCCTACCCGCGGGAGCAGCGTGTAAATTGTGCGTGCTACGCCGTCATCGCGTGTTGCATTATGGGAAGAATGGTAAATAGCTGTGTATGAGTTTCTCAAGTTTAAAAGCAGTAGCATCCGTCCTTCCCTTTATCATTATAAGGTAATGCAAAGAAGAAAATCGCTGATCAAGGAACCATGATTGAAGACTTGTTGTCCGTTGCCCCAAAATACCCATATCCTGATTTTGAGGGAATATGTTCACAAAAACATCACTCATCATTTTTCAGAACAGAAAGGTTGATTTCAGTAATTGAAAGAGATTATATCACTTTTTGGCAAGACCATTTCCGGCCCAAATGTAACATTTTGTTCCAATTACCAGGTTAAGGGCTTGGTATATAGTATATTAAATATTAACTTTTGTCTCCGCTCGTCGTGTGATTGCTATCAATATTTGACAATTCGTGCCATCCGTGCCGACCGGTCAATTTTTATACAACTTGCAGGCTATGCATTTAGGGTCCTTTCAAAGAACAGAAATGCTGGAGTGACTTTTTACTTTTGTTTGAAGGCCAACATCTACTTTTTGGTAAAATTAGTGTCCGCTTAACTGTGATGGTGTGAACTTATTTTCGTGGGTAAAATTAAGCAAAATATACAATCTTCGTGTTGGTGGCGAAGTAAATTCCGTCTGTGTTCCGACTATTCAGTTTTCCTTTATCGTTTATCGCAATTTGGAACCTTTTGCACGAGTGCACGCCTCATGTAATGAAGGCGGCAGTACGCGTAACGTAAACAGGGATCATACTGCAATTAAATACTATATTTTTGGCAAATATACCATAAGCATCAGGCGCGGATCCAAGGGGGGCTTTCCAGGCCTCAGTCCCCCTCCTCCTTTATGTCACATCAACAATAACAAATACGCGAAAATCAGCATAATGTTAATCTAGGGGAATATTCAAGGGGGTCGAAATGTCTGGATCCGCGCCTGAGCATTGCATAAGCTAGAATTTTTCTACCACATGCAACCTCTTTCCACAAAGCAGTGACACCTGAAACAGCCTGTTGTTGTTAAACCTTGACCAGTTAAGGCCCCTCGGTTCGAGGTCCATTCCTATCTCCGTTACAGTGAGTGGATACATGAAGATTAAATCTGTTCTCACGACAAAAACAAAATTGACAAAGTATTCCATCTCCACCATTGAAAAATGAGCTTCACATGAAAGAAAATAACTGTTATGTTTAAATTATGTAAATTAGCTAATAATTGTAGAAGCCACAATCATCAAACGTAGTAGGCAGCCTGTATAGTCAATTCTAATTTCTACCTGCGTGGAAAAGTCGGCTTTTTCCGTCGTCTCAAGTTGTGAAAAAGGTCTGTTTTTTACATAAATTTTAGGTCTTGAAATCGAAAAACAACGATAAACTCTTTCGAAATCATTTCATGTCAAAATGTTATTTTGCATTCTGACCTTTGACCTTATCGAGGGTAAATTTGGCAAAAGGTCTTTAATACGATGAGGCACCACACACTTCGGCGGTTGTAAAAGAATTTTACGCCTCATGAACCAGTGACAAAGAACAACTACCGTGCTACATGTTTGCTTCATAAAGTGACATTAATGTGTTCCTGAGTTACGACCATGTGACTTGATAAACTCCATTCGTCTTATTCCTTGGAGTGATGATGTTGTTAGCTTTCTTCGAGTGAAATTCTTTGAATATGTTCACTGACAACGCCTTCCTGATTGGTCCACTACCAGATGATGGAGATATTCTGCCAACTGTGAGCTCGATGTTGTATAATTATGATGTCGTTATTTGTTCCACCTACACAAAATGTTTTTTGTCGTCCTTGGTCACGTGTTCCCTGGTCTTTTTCTTTCAAGCACATCAAATTGGTAAGAGATTGTTGTTTACGAGACTGCTTTGGGTGGCAAACAAACAAAGCAAACAGATAACCTGACAACCTGACTGCCTGAGAAATCCAACACGACCCTCGACCCTAAACATGCTATCCTGAGATGGCATAAGCTCCTACTCGTCATCTCTTGCTCACGAACACTATGAACTAAGTTATAGTAAAGATCAAATGTTCAAGTTTACAAGGCCAATTAATTCTCTTTGATCTAAGACAGGTAAGGATTTAATTTAAGGATATTTGAATTGACGGTGATGAGAATACTTTGTCCCAGTGTCCTTGACGTGATTCTGGTGAATCTAAATTAATTAAGACATAGAGAATATATATATATATATATATATATATATATATATATATATATATATATATATATATATATATACATATATATATATATATATATATATATATATATATAAAATTGCAAAAAGAACAGTTAATGCCTTAGATACCAACATATTTGCACCATGTTTATTAGACGTACAAAATTTTCGAAGCCCTGCTTCTTCATCAGCATACACCAAAACTGTGCCAATACCAGCTCAGAAAAGATTCTAACGAAGGCAAGTAAATGCACCCAAGTGTGATAATTCTCTATTAAGCCCATTGTTAAGGGTGTCAAGCTTCTTTATTAGTCTTAGTTCACTGGCTTTACGTTCAGAATCGGATCGAAATCCTCCTTTTATTAAGCAAACTCTAACATTGTCAATGCCATGTCCAGGAAGGTTAAAGTGTTGAGAGACCGCTTGGAGCTGGGAATTTTTACGTATTGTCTGTTTGTGATTATTGAATCGGAGTCTAAAAGGTGACTAACCCCCCTGTCCTTGCCCTGAAACAGCCACCCTCTCTGAGATCTATACTTACCAGCAGCAAACTACCCCCGCTTAACCAGCCCCTACCTGGAAACAAACCATACAATGGTCCCCGTTGCTTAGTATGTAAACACATCGTAACGGAGAGTGTAGTGACAGTTCCCGGAACCGACATCAACTTACATCCAGGCCCCTTCAATTGCAATTCAGCCAATGTTATTTACCTTATCTTTTGTAGCATCTGCCCCCATGGTAACTACGTAGGAGAAACCAAAACACCTTTTAGACTCCGATTCAATAATCACAAACAGACAATACGTAAAAATTCCCAGCTCCAAGGGGTCTCTCAACACTTTAACCTTCCTGGACATGGCATTGACAATGTTAGAGTTTGCTTAATAAAAGGAGGATTTCGATCCGATTCTGAACGTAAAGCCAGTGAACTAAGACTAATAAAGAAGCTTGACACCCTTAACAATGGGCTTAATAGAGAATTATCACACTTGGGTGCATTTACTTGCCTTCGTTAGAATCTTTTCTGAGCTGGTATTGGCACAGTTTTGGTGTATGCTGATGAAGAAGCAGGGCTTCGAAAAGTTTGTACGTCTAATAAACATGGTGCAAATATGTTGGTATCTAAGGCATTAACCGTTCTTTTTGCAATTTTATATGTTTTATACCAATACACGGAATCTATCACTATGCACTTTATATATAAATATATATATATATATATATATATATATATATATATAAAACGCTTTAGAATACCCTTTTTCGTAGAGCCCACCGAGATATTTGGAATTCCCTCAAGTTCTGTTCACAAGTTCCACTTGGTTCTGGAACAAAGTTTTGAAAATTCCTTTCACTCGTCAGTGTTTTTCAGACAGAAGGCTAAGTGACTATTAAGTACCGTACTACATATTTACACAACATATTAGCAGCTCATGTACTATATTACTGTAAGTACTCCAACAAACTATTACATTAATTCAACAAACGATACAATTTATGTATATGGCTCCTTATAGTTTAAAGACAATAGGCAGTCGCCCCAAATATTGCTTTGAAAAATTAGCAAACTCTTGCAAATCTCCTCTTATTGCATTACAAGCAACTCCGAAGATGTTTCGAACATAACAAAATACAAACAATAGGTAAAGCAAGGAGAAATTCTCCTTGAATTCCACAGTTCACTAACAAAAACATTGTCACGTGATCAAAAGAGGTCATTCATGAACTGGATTGAAGGGCATACTAACTCTGATTGGGGTGACTGCATTTTCCCTTTAAACCAGCAATTTTTAGATGGTCAATGTGGTGTCCATCCATAGCATATAGACTTCCTTGCATGGCGCGATGCACAACGTGACTGTTCTAATGAGCGTGTAGTGGCATACTAGGGTTGATATTGCGCACAAGCATGAGCTTCACAACATCCACCCTTATACTATCATGTAGGCTACTTAAATGCATTGCTCACAGCAATTCTGTCAGATGTCTCATCGTAATGTGACATGTGTGCGTTGGTTTGGAACGGTACACTTCCTATGCTTGCATATGTAGCAGACCCCTCTACTCTCTAAATGTAAAAGAGTGAAAATCCAGCAAAAAAGATTGACTACAGTGACCGCTCTCTGTTTCGAGTGGAATTCCACTCTCCTCGGAGTGGAATTTTCACTCATTTAGAGTTAGTTACCACTAGCAGAGTGGAATTTCAGTCTATTTCCGCTCGAAAAAAGAGTGGTCACCCTATCCCAGATCAGTTGATAATATTCAAAAGACGAACACTTTTACATGTACAATTTCAGTCGGTCGAAAGAGGTTTACATAAATCCATTTTCAGAAAACTTAGGTAGACGATAGCCTCACATACTCCAAGACAGAATTCCGATTATACAGAATTATAACGTACCTTGTAGTAATTTAAATACAAGAAGGTTGATTAGCTCAGTTTTAAATCATGATCAACCCTCCAACGCCTTTCCCCGAGGGGAACAATGAAACCTGTTTCCACTTCCCGTTTCCACTTGAAGCAGAAATAAAATTGGAAGAATGTCGAATGCTCCTCTTATAGGTAGGCGAACATAAACCCACTTTTTCAGTGACCTTCCGAATTGAATTAATGACTTTAATGTAAAATATGCAATGCTTAAAATCGAGATAAATTAAATACGTTAGGGTTTAGAGAGGATTTTTCACGTACACTTCGGCACCCTGGTTGACCTTCTGTGACATTAAACCATCTGCAAGTCCAAAGCATGCATAAGCCATGCAACGGCCGCTTTGCATATTTTAAGCATAAGCTTTCATACATGCAACTTTTACATTCAAGTTCAAAACATGATTACTTTCAATACAACGAAATAATGCACCGAGGCCAAATAAATATTTACGATAATTTGACTGACCAGTTGACCAGGATGGAGAGTCCGGCGAGGGGAGGAATCGGTGCCCACGGCGACATTTCACAAGCATATCAGCGCCAATGTCGGTTCGGACTGCGGTCACGAATGGCCGGAGGGGACGACGAGCGGTCAAGGAACCCGTCATCACATCGTCCTTTAAATTTAACGATAGTGTCGTTGTCGAAATAATTGGCAAGATATTGATACTATCAAGTTCGTTTCGTTGGTTTTCTTTTAAAATCGATCCTTCCTTTCTCTGTTTACCTCTCTATTTCTCGAACCCAACGCACGGGACGTGCACGAAGACGATTTACGGCTCGATTGCGTGGATATGTATGCACACGGTCATATGGTATACAGATTCGCAATGTTTGCACATCGTCAGATACCTGCCGAATGGCTAAATATATATATATATATATATATATATATATATATATATATATATATATATATATATATATATATATATATATTGTATCAACTAATTTTGCACATACTCGTGTCATTTACATCTGAAGATCCCGCATGAGCGGGTAAAAGCGCTTAGGATTTAATACATTTTATGATACCATTTTCGTGGTGTTTTGTGAAGTCATTTTAACTTTTTTTTTCTGTATTTACACTTCACGACGTGTTTTGTTTATCTTTTATTCATGTGTATATATATGTATATATATATATATATATATATATTTTTTTTTTCTAGGTATCCCACGTTTCTTTTAGTCCCACCTGTCGATCCCTTTGCATGATGACGTCTTGAAGATCTGAAATCACATCTCCAATCATCTTCTTTAATTCTGTTTCTTTTTATATTACTGAATTTTTACGAGGACCGTAAGGTAGGAGAATAAGTCCCCCTAATCTATATTCACTTTCCCCAGAGAAATTCTGCAGGCCATCAGAAATTACATTAGGATGTTTCGGTGACGGGAAACTCATCACATTCAGAGTTGTACCACTCCCCACAAAGCAAAGTGGTTTCTTGTGTACCTGTGTTTGGCGGCTAAAGTTTTCTGCTTCTGCCATAAAATTAGTGTATAGATTTCATTGTCATAATCTGATTTGGACCAGTTTGTACTACACTAACTCTTCAATAAAAAGTTGGAAGATTCTCTGTTAGCCCTGAAAAATCACATAGAATTGAACGAGAAATACGAAAACCTCACATTGTGCACTACAGAGGCTTGCCAAATTCACTCAGAATTATGTCACCATGCACAACCAGCTGAAAGGTGTTGTCAAAACTTGAAAGGTGGATGAGAACACACGTTTTCTCACTCTTGTGATCCCGGGTGCTCTGTACATCAGTTTCGGAAGACAAAAATATACAAATATTTGACACTGGGTAAAATTTTTGGCGTTCAACCTTTAGTTACTCTCCACAAAGTCATGTAATGACATCGTTCACCAATCGAAGATACGTAAATCTTGCTATACATCTCTGTGATAAGAGGACCAGCTCGGCAGCACGAAATGAGAACACACACCACCTCCTTCAGATGGCCCTCGCCCCACACACATACCTGACATATTTCAAAAATAACTTTAATGTCGTAAACTCTGAGAATAAATCACCCACATTTCTTTTTCAGGCCTTCTATTTTCATATTTTCTATTTATGACGGTTGACCTTACGGTCCCCATTGTCAATCGAACTTGTCCGAGGACTTCATTATGTAACAAATCATGGTGAGACGTTCTCAGGTGTTTTCTGTCGGAACGCCTTCACCATGACGAAGATAGAGTAGATTAATATTGTCCGCCATTTTATTTCCATTCGAACTGTTCTTATCCATACAATCCAACAAGCGACACAGTACAATTATCGCCGTTCTTCCTCCTTACGGCACGTTTTTACGGAGGGGCGAAATTGCATTCACTTATCGCCATTAGGATTTTTAGAGGGCAGACCCCGGCCGAAATACATCGATCAATCGGGGCACGGATGCCCTGTCCTACTTAATTTGAAATCGCGGCATCTCACTCCTCTCCCCCCTTTCATCTCCGTTACTTTCCTTGTCCGTCTTTCGGTACGGGTTCTCTCGTAATTAGCGGAATCTGCGGCAACAGTTTGATGGACGAGCTCGGTGCGTGCCGATCAAATAATGAGCGTTCGCCGCCCTCCACGGTACAAGTAAACAGGTTCGGTGTATGTGATTGAAGAGTTACATGAAGAAAAGTTGGATTTGTCCATCACGTTGTTAGTGTTCGAAAGTTTAAAACAAACGAGTGTGGACAACAGACAGGTATAGATGATGTTTCGTCTAAAGGTATATTCTAATGTCGATAATAAAGTGGAAGAATCAATCCTTTTGTGTAAATCTATAAAGATGATGACGGTTGTCGGAAGATTTGAAGAAGAAAACTAAGTATATGTTGAATGATTATACGTGAAACGTCAAGTAGCCAATTGTGAGTGGTAATTGAACGTGAGATTAAAAACGTGAGTGAACATACCATGCAGTCACTATCAGTCTAAAATAGATCTGTCAAAAACTAAACCAGATCGACATCCAATTGTTGCTGAATTTTGATGAAACTATCATGAGCTTTTGACCTGTCGTGCACCTCATCATGAACAAATACCGGCTCACATAAGCGGCTCGCCATAGAGGCACAAGGGGCTGTCCCCCCACCCCAATTTTGCAAATCGTGGCCTCCATTTACCAGAAGTAGCATATAACAAGAGATAAGCACATGATATTACAGACGACAACATTCCTTCCATTTCACAAGTATCATATTTTGTCACTGGAACGCTCGACCACTGGTCAAATGGATATTGATCCATATGACCAGTGCGAGGCATCGTAACTTCACGTTCGTTATTCACTGGCAGGTTGTAATCGAAGGCCTTCTAAGGTCCGTAATATTAAGTAATTGAAGAGACTACGCAGTCAACCCAAATTCATTTTAAAACATTGGCTAAATATTACGCATCTGTTATTTCCCTCACAAACTATTCCATGATGTATTCAAACATTAATGTTGAACATTAAAGATAAACTAATGAGTCATTACGCATTAACAATAACATTCCACCAAAATATTGTAACACATCAAAACAACCGTCCACGAATTGGATATTAGGGCATACGGAACTAATCCAAACTGTGGTGGCGGTACTTTCCCTTTAAAGTTACAACAGGGAGTTATAATTACCACTTGCAACATACAATTGACAAGTTGTACATAGCAGGATATACAATCCATGGTACATATATTCTATATGGTATCTATTCTAGACGGGTACTATGGAGCTTACGCCTACACAATACATTCTAACTTATTCAGTGCTTGCTGCAGGTTGATGTTTGGAGCTTCTTTTCTATACTTTCATCATATCTATGTATTCATTAATAATTATGTAAATTTCAAACGGATTCGTGGGCATATTGCTGCATCAAGATGTGGAGAGATACGTGTTAGGAGGCGGCCTATATTTTACACAGAAAATACCTAAACTGTTCCCATCAACATTTGCATAACAACTCAGGGAGAAATCCTCCAGTGTGAAGTTGTTGGGGTCAGATAGTGAGTCTACCATCTATCAATGTTTCGGGTCAGTTGTTGCAGGTGGGAGAATACTGAGTTTGAATTCACATGGTCCTATACTTTGTTCCTTTCCAGTTACGGTATAAATGGTATATTTTACAGATTGGTGCAAAAAGAAGCTTATTAATTAATGCACATCAAATGCTGTCACCTCATATATGAAACAGCATGTTCATGCATCCTGATTTATGCAAGGTTCTTTTTAATCACGTGGTGATGTTTTTGTAGTATAAGTGTTTACGTCTTGTATTCGAATAACTCCTTGGCTTACCTCTAAGTATTCAATATTTATATTTTGGAATATCATGAAAGATACTTGCGAGTAAAATGAGCACACGCGTAAGGCTTAGGCGGTGTTCAAAATAACTTAGTTTAACTGTGCGTCCCCTTTAAAGCGAAAACCTTGTTGGTATTGTTATGTACAAGTTGAACTTGACTTGCAACCAGTACCAACATGTGGAGGAATAAAGGTGACCTTTGTTAAATAAGCCGTAATATCTTCCGGTATGGAAGTGTTCGGCACGAAATGATCACCTTCAAAGCTTCTGTGATCTGTATATAGTTGCATAACGTCGGTTTAGTTTATAGATATCATCAAAACACCTTACAATTTACCTCCTAGTGAAAATATCGTATGCACCGATGAGTTGAAGTTGCATAGAATGCTATTATTAACCACACGTATGGCGAAGGCATTTCCTAAAAGGGTGGAAGGTGTTTGCCTTGAAATTTAATCTGATTGGCAAACAATCATGACGTAAATTTCGTCATGTTTTTCATGAATGTAACACATTTAAAACCTTCCCCTGCTAATACGCCTTTGTTTTAACACATAAATTGCCTTATACGAACAGGCTGCGTCATTTTATTTCTGTTGTTTTGTATTAATTCTGTTGACGTAGTTAGGGATGATAGGCCCACAAATGCTCAGATGAAAATTCAAAATTGTTTGACCAATTTGACTTGACGACTTCAAAGCAAAGTACGGTATAGGGCCTATAGTGCATGCTGTTTTAAAAAGAACTGGAGAAAATGGGCGGGGATGTCCCGCAGGACGAAAATATTACAGGAGTACCATAATCTTTCAACCCATTCATTGTTAATTTAAAGAAAATAGTGAAAACAACTTAAATTAGTCATATGTAAAGTCATTTTGACTTATATTAGTCAAGATGATGATTCGCATGACTAATGAACTTCGAGTTGACTAGAGGGAAGGAGGAAGATCCAAATATTAAGCTCGTTATTCTTCATTACTACATTTTGCTTTAAGTGTAGATTATAGTGACCATTATATAGCCGCCTAAGCTACATGCACCCACATTAAAAGCTGGCACTGGAGCAGCATGACCCTCTTTCATCGGTCACTCTACTAATTTCTTCTCATTAAATCTTGGTCAGCTTGAAGTTCTAGCACTGAGGTGACCGATGGTATTGAAAGGCCGACTTTTGTTTGCAACTCAAACCACAAGTATGTAGCATACCTGTACAGAGCTACCCCGCGGAGGGGACTCTGTTTGCCCAACCCCGCTTTAAGGATTCCCAAACAGGAATATTACTGAACAAGCAATATGCCGTACAGCCTGCTACACAGGCAACTACAGAGTAGGCCGTTTGGTGTAGTCCTTCATCCGTTTGATCAGTCATTTTCGAGTCCTGCTTTGGGAAGCAGTGATAAAGTGTTTGAATCCTCTCCCCGGGGAAGTAGGTCTATGTAGCTGAATATTCTGAGTAGATCCCATTCATAAAGAAAAATAAGTAAAAAGCAGGGCAAACTTTCAAGTTTGGAGACTTAAGATCAGGAAATATGGCCATAAATTTTTCAGCTTGTGACTGAACTGTCTGTGAAATTAAATTTTTTTCAATAAGCAAAAACTAGAGATAAATGGATCTATTTCCAACTCAGTTCTACAAAATTTGGTTCGGTAACAATAATTTCTTAACCACATGTGCATCAAATGCCATTAATGCCACCAAAATGACATTCAAGTTGATTATTGTCACTTACAACCAGCAGTAATGTTTTCAAGGGCGCCAAATTTGTAATCAGGTTGTGGAAGATCTAGTAACGTTACCATATTTGTTACAGGCCAACCACCTCTCAAATATGTTTCACTTGACAAATGTAGGTCTATCGAATTCAACTAATTCTGGCAATCAGAGTTTGAAAGATTTGCGATGTGCCGGTAAATGTTTTTGAAGATAACCATTTCCTTAACTTCATATCTCCATAATTTACAAAGTAAGCTTGAATTCCATTTCGAATGTTTTAACCTTATCGCATATTACCACGCACATGATACCTGGATGAAAAGTTTCAATATTTCAGCCTGAACGAGTTATACGCTATATTTATAGATGCATTTTTAATGTTTTGGTAAATCATAGTCTCTGTACACGATCATATATTGAGGCAAAGAAATGTGCTAAAATTAACCACGTAAGACGTGACTTACCCAGTACAACTAGACACAAGAGTATCAGTTTTACGACAAAAGGTACATGTGTATAAGGGTGCATGACTGTAATATATTTCCTCTCGACAGGAGGTTTTAAAATTAGAAACGTTTCTTAATATATCAATATTTGACATGCAGGTATTGAGATGATAAATTGAAAGAATATTTTGCGACCCTATCTCTTATCGGACAGTTAGAATTCCAAGTATGACATTTAGAGGCTTATTTCTCCATGTCAATGTTTTATTTCGACTGTCGTAAATAAACCATATAAAGGTTTCGTAGCCATCAACGTAACTAAAATTATTTCCGAAGAAAAGTGGGCAATGGTGACATTTATTTCATATATTTCCTTTCTTGTAAGTCCTTACATATCACCGGAATTCTTCATAAATTTATATTATTCTCAATGCTTTCGAAGCAAATATTCCACAGGCGTAGGGAGAGGGGTGTGAGTGGGGGTGGGTGAAGCCTCCAGGCAAACATGTGGGGGCTAAAGTATGCTTCCGCCCTCCAGTTTGGAAGAAAACCCCTTACTTGTCCTCGCTGTGTAGTATAGTCAAATTTGTTTTTAATAAAACGGAAAACTTTTTCAATAAATTTTCTTGAAAAGTCACACAAAATGAAGCGCCAAGTTGCATCTAAGGACGTTCAAATAATATTTGAACATTTTGTCAGCACTGACCCCTCCCCAGGGCAGCGGTCTAAATATTCAGTTTTGAGCCAAGAATACCGGTAGCTTGCTATACCTATGAAACATTTCTGTATTTCGAACTGTTATCAGCACGAAAAGGCTGAAACTACTGGGATCTGTCGTTTAAGCTTCTTGTATTTCGAAGAGAAGTTGCAGCACAACTTTACGGTGCATTCACATAATACTACATTCATAACAGAATTCTGCTACTGACACATTCAGTTCACTAGGTTTCACTTCCAAAGTTTTATAGTTTTAAAGAAAATGGCGTCGAGTGAAGCTATCACGTCCGATGTGTGACATGATATTGTGTTCATATTCTGGTGTAACGATTACTTGATTAATACACATACTGACATATACACTGCAAAGCCGATTTATTTTAATCCTTACACCAATTATTTTACAAATGACGCTGGCTTGATATTTTGAATCAGGCGAATTTCCACCAAACATCGGATCCTTGCACTGGCTTGTCTGGACTCTCCTTCCGTCAATTGATTTCCTATACCGGTGCCCGGATAGTGTGCCTATACGCCTCTCTGTGAGGCCACAAGCTGCCCTGTAAGACCACTGACAAATGGCAAAAGTCATCCAGTGTTGAGGTATATATGATTCTTTTAAATGATGTGGCAATTTTTGTAACTAAATTGTTGAATTGATGGAAGATAGCTGCTTCACAGTTACTGACAGATCGTATGCGTTGACGTCACACGACATCATTTTGGAGGGAAAACAATGACTGAATGAAGCACATGCACTGTACGCACGACGTAGACTTCGCGCGTGCGCATAGCTAAGTGCGAAACCGACCGGTACACAAGTCGGCTGTCTGCATTATTGGTAAGTTGCAGTAATACGCGCTTACCTCCACCGGGGGTCCACTTTCTGTTCTGTGAAGTCATATGAATAGGGACTATAGGCTATATAATTATGTCCTGAAAACATCATAACAGATAGTTATAACGCCGTGTTTTTTCTTACCTGCTTCGTCGCACAACCCCATCAGACATTCTTGGTCAGTACCTTGGCACCCGTAATAATAATAACAACTAAAAATAAATCACCCCGATTTATGACAACATGTCCTCCAGTACTAGTGATCAAACCACTCCTCTTTAGTGTTTAATGGAGTTGTTTCATTTATGACCCTTACATGACCCCTGGAATAACCCCAGACTACCCCTCGTTACGAACCTCTTCTGTAAGAGATGCATACAGACTTGAAAGATTTGCAGCTCATGTTTTAAAGTATAACGTTGGGGTAACTGCTCATACGCAGTCTAATTCACGAAAGCAAAGCTCAGTGAATGATTTTGTTGTAAGTAATACAATACATATACATATACCGGCATACTAATGAGAGAGCATTTCACAGTCCAAAGTTTTTGTTATTATTAAAAATCGATCTGCCTTTTAACTTGTACCTCTCTACTACCAAGGAGATCTGCTTAATTATTTAAGCTTCCTGCTGCTACACTCTTTCCAAAGTTTAAACACCACAGCTTCAGTTTAATTAATTGCATCTGTTTTCAAATAATTACTATGTTTTCATAGTGCCAACTCAAAAAGTATACAAAAAATCCATCTTAACATCTTTAGCAAGACAAATTTGCGTATAAATGGGTGAGGTTTACACGTACCGGAATACTTTGCTAAAGTCGTTTGACAATCGGCAGCATTTGTACATGCCTATATCGTCAGATCGTGTACTTGTACGTGTCAAAAGTAATTGAAAGTCGTTTTAATACCATATACTCGCGATACCCCCGTCTGGAATAATTAATACGCCAACATGTTATTAACACCGGAATTATATTGATTGTTAAACCAACGCAATTAAAACTTGTAAATAAATTTATCATCGAGTCTGCATATAGTTTCATAAATTGAATCCAACTGAGCATAAACTAGTATTTAATTAACGGTTAATTCTATGGTGTCTGTAAACACCAGGCCCAGACATGATTAAAACGTAAGCAACTCCAGGTGTCATATTTAACACTATAACGTTTGCAAGGAAAACAGTCGGCGAGCTAGCTAGTCTAGGTATTAAAATGTCAGTTGGATATCACTTCATGGAACATGATTTCTGTCTGGGAGTGAACACCGCCTTGTGAATGTGTTTGAAGGGCAAATATACAGCCACCCAAATTTGGTATATATAATGATCATGACTTATTTATCGTTCTCTATAATCATTTGGCAATGTTTGTAACTGAATAATTAAAGGCATATTCCAGTGGCATTTCACAAGGTTCTCATGTGAAAAGGAAAACAAATCCAGATTATGTCCTCCAAACCCTGTAGCAATACTCTATTCCTAACTCAAAATGTAATCATTTTAAAGATTGGTTATTTCTGTCAAAATATACCTAGAGTTCTCATCAAGGTCACATAATGTATCGTAAAGTGGGCACATTGCTCCAGATTCCTTTTGTTTTTCTTTATACTTGAATGTTCCGTTTGTCCTTGAAATTTGATGGTGGAGTATGAATATCTTTCCACGTAGAGCTAGCTTTAAACTTCACCGTATGAAGGGTATAGCAAGCAAAGTTTTTAAATATTCCCTACAGCGGTGTCAACATCATAAAGAAATACAATGCCCAGTCTTATCAATGTGCCGCGATGATCACAGATTTCCCATAATGCATTGTACATTTAGAAAAAAAGAAATTTCTCAGAAAAGCAGTATCTTTCAGACGCTTCATGCTATTGAGATGCGGTTTTCAAAACCTGAAGCAAAAACGTTTTCTGCATTTTTTGAAGTCATTGCATTTGGTCCCCGGCAAACTCCTTTACATTCTTACGGGATAATTCCTTGGCATAAATTAAATTACTATTACTACCTGAGTTACAAAAAAAGATACTTTTGAAAGAAACAAGAGGGGCCCCCGTATTGTGCTATTTAGTTGATTTTTCAAAACTGGTGCAACTGCCTATTTCTTTTTAAACAATGTACGTGAAATCATGTCTTAACGGGGACCGAGACTGGTCGTCATCTTGGCGAAAACTTTCCCAGAAAATGTTTCGCGCTATCTCCGATTTAACTGAAATTTTGACCGCAATCAGCACACCCGACTGTGTCTCAGACAATGTAAGATCAATTGGTACAGTTTTCTTCGTGTGATATCCTTGCGTTGTAAAAAAGTACTGAATTTTCTATACACCTCCCACAAAAAAAAAAAAAAAATGTGAAGACCGGTCACCTTTCATAGCATTGCTGACGTAAACACAGTTGTAAGTTACCACGCATACTCAAAATACAAATTTCTCTATACTTTTTATAGTAGCCCCCTCCCCATTGTTCTAGTATTACCGGTGCATGCATTGACACGGTCAGACGAGGCTTCTGTAAAAGGTTTGTTTTTATTAAGCTTGTTTTTTTTACTCAATTACTTAAAGGAGGGAAGAAAAATTTTTGGAATCCTGGTTCCTGTTTCAAATTTGTTGAACAGTGATTTAATGTGCATTTTACGGAAATATTGTAACTATTAAAAAATGTGGGATGCTTCAAACTGTCAAAAAAGAGTTGTAAGGATGATGGATCTGTTTTCATTCCCAGTATTGTGACCTATAAACGTAACACTTTATGTCAACGACGAGCAAGGGTGTCTTATTCACTTATACCTAACTATAGATTGGTAACTGAAAGGCAGCCTGTGCAAACTTGTATTTGAGAAACGGCTATGGTACCCTCCAAGCGCAGTGGTGGCGGGGAAGCATGGTCCTCGGCCTCTGTTGTCCGGTCAGTCGAAGTTACTTGTGAAGAACTGAAAAAAAAAACGGGAAAAGCGTGGTCAGTCGAAAGTGCAACTTTCCCCCTGGACTTGAATGTCCAAAGTATGTGCACGCCACTGTCCACTGATCATCCCGTCCATACTTTTTGACCACAGTGTGTGTATGGTTGCAGGGAGATATACTCCCCGGTTGGTGTTTCTTTTGTTTGCTGCAGTATACAATTACATTTCGCGCGGTTCGCAATTTACCATAAACCGGTCACTTCCGATATTTTGTCAACTTACTTAATCTAGTTTTAATTCCCTCCAACACCTCCCCATCTGTCCTAAGATATTGAGATATGTCCCATGATACTGAGATCTGTCTAAGAATGAAGCAATAATTATTTCACTACGAAAAATGATAAGTTGCAGCCGGCAATGGGCGGTTGATCCCCTTCCCGGTTCCTAAACTGCCAGACTATAGTAATGTACCTAAACACTTGAACAGTTCCATGGAATGACTGAAGTATTTCACTGCCAGTGTCACCTGGGTTCGGGTAAGGCAGGATATCATGAAATTTTACTTTGCCCATTAAGTTTGTTCGAAGTGGGGAAGTGTACCACCGCATAATTACAGGGGCAGACGGACCTCACAACGTGCGTGATATGTAAGTCAAATATTCCGTCACGTGTCTCTTAAAGAGCGTCAGCATATTACTTTAAAGATCCTCTGACGGGCGTTAAAACTTGCTTATGCAAAACCAGGTGTGTGAGTCACTCACAATGAAAGCCTTAGCCGCCGAGTCATCTGTCATTCTCACTGCACCTGACGGGCGCCCGAGTCGTATTCATCCCGATAACATTCCTGCAAATCGTAAAACGCGCACTCAACGTCAGTCGTTGGAGCTTTTATGACCAACACAGCAAAATGTCACAGCAGATAAAAAATCAAAAATTTTCCACAAGAGCAAAAGTCAACGTCAATAAATCGAAGGTGTCGAGATGTGAAAGACGATACAGCACCGACAGGTAACATTTAATGACATGAAAGACGGCGACTGAGAAACACTCTACAAGGATTGATTCCATCGTTTTTATCGAAAACAATCTCTTTTTGTGCTTTTTTCGCGAGAAAGCGTTAACATTCTGCTTTTTATGGCGAAATGCAAATGGATCGAAGCCATCATTTCCACGCCTCTTAAAGGGATACGCGCGCTTGGCAGTTTTCCGAATGACTGAATACCTTGGCAAACTAGTCGCTTTTAATAATAATGCGATGTAATTGCATCACTGTTTTAAATTTCTTTTCATTTTCTTCTTCTTTTTTAAGGCAACCGGTCGTGTTTTCCGGCCATTTTCTTCATTTTTTTTAACCTTTTGCCTTGTATCTATATTTCTTGTTAACTCGGAACGTGTCAGGCAGTCAGGCCGGAATATGTTCACTGACTGAGCTATTGTGCGGCACTGTGTAATATCTTTAGATCGTTTCGACTGGAATGGGAACATCGGGTCATGACATAAAACTTTATTCATTATACGAAACGACTGAGTGAAAACACGGTTCCAGATGTAGGTTATATAGCTGTATGCATAGAAATGTACTTTTCTCCCCTCAACTATATATATACGGAAAACAATAAATAATGAAAGGTAACAGTGAGACTATATTGGCAGAGAGACAAAGCTGAAATCAGAGAGATGTACGAAGCCAGAAATAGAACTAAATGCAGCAATAAAATCAATTTTATGCTGAAAATGTCAAGGTCTTTGTGTAAAAGGAAGAGTTACCACTTCTTGTCACTGGCTGAGTGGCATTACTCTGGAGTTCGCAAAACGATATAATGTTAAACGCATAGGTTTACATGGGATAGCATAGTGTTCGGCTACGGTTAGTTGAGTCAGGGGCAGAAAAGACAGACGGCTGGAGACAGCTAGTCGCCATGCAGTGCTCCCTGGATCATGGATAAGATTGTTGGAAGCAGTGTTAGACGTAGCTAATGGGTGGCTATGATACCGTGAGCGGGAGTTGTTAGAACCAGGGAGTTATAACTCCCTGCTGGAACACGGTTTCCCAAGTCCTCCATCTAAAAGAGAATCGCCAGAAAACGAACGGAGTTACCGTCTTCAAAGCAGCTTTGTAAATTCACTGCTTCCTTACAGTTGCAGAAGGAAGAGTGAATAAATAAACTGGCACAACTTTTCTGTCTTTACTGTTTACACTTTCTATAGTTTTTTAAGGTTTTTTGTAACATTTTTTTTTCTGTTAAAATGGGCGATGGTTAAAGTTTAATTTGTCGGTCTGTTTAGTGCACTTCCAAAGTCATTTGAAGATATAATAGTGAAATGCTTCATTACAATTCCCACAATTTCGTAATTACCTTAGATCAATATTAATGATGTAAAACGACGGTCGGCAACCTATGGGTCATTCATGACCCACCGTTTGGGCCCATGGGCGTGGATCATGGGGGGATGGGGGGACGCGTCCCCCTCACTTTTTTGGAAGGGGGACATCTCCAAAAAGTCCCCCCACTATTTCAAAACAATGAAAACTAAAACTGTGATGAATTGTAATATAACATAGATTACTAATTGACACTACATTTTAAAAGCTAAATTGGGCCCAAATATGGCATCATTTGCCATAAAGACACCTTCCCCCAAGACTGCGATTCGCAAGTGGTGAAAAGTCCCCCCCCCCTACTTTTGGCGATGGATCCACGCCACTGTTTGGGCCTTGAAGAATATTTAGAACGTCTCGATATCGTTTCAGAAATCGGGAAGAACAAACTAAAGACAGTTTTTTTTTCTTTCAACTTGACATAAAACAAAACCACACGAAAGCAGACATAATGTTTATTCATAAACGGCAGGTCCGGTTTTAACCAACATGTTCCATGATAGAGCGTTTCAAGTTTGCATGAATGTTTCATTATTTAAATATCTTTATTATTTAATTGAATTGTTATTCATCACTGCACATCGTAGACTATATACTCTTTTCTTCGTTTACAAGGGTTTCGTTTTTTTCTCTCTTTTTTTAGATATTTTCACAGTAAAGGTGCGTTCACACCAAAAACGCGCGATTCCCGCCGCGGGAAACGCGGCGTTTCCCGCAAAACAGAGGGTTCACACTGCAGCGGGAAAACGCGACGGTTCCCGCAGCGGGCTTGTCATAGTCACTTGTAAAATAGCCTAAGCCGAAGATGATGTGGGGCATTTGCTGGCTCTTTTTGTACATGCACGGGCCAAAAATATATCAATAATTAAAAAAGGGAATGTAAACTATGTTTTGGTAAACAAAATTAACAAATTAACAACTGTTTAGTGAAATGGGAAGGGAAGGAGACAACATGGATACTATTTGTAATGAAAAATGAGATAACACCTTAAGCAGTATTTAAAGTGTGATTCTTTTTCTTCGCGCATCAGCGTGACACAATCTTCGACAGTACTAAGATAATTGTTACTGAATACGCCTTTCTTCTCTTTGGACAACTTAAGCACAATATTTATGTAAAAGTTTAATGAAATAGGCTAGTCCCAATTTTATACGTCCAAGAAGATCGAACCAACATCATCAACAATCCAAAGTTGGCATTTGTAAAAAAGGGGGAATGGTGGTGGTGGTGGGTGGGTTGTTTGTTGCATAGCCCTTTTAAACTATTCAAAGCCATTTTAAGATACTGAAATACTTCATTCTAAAGCTCGCGATTTTGTGAATACCCCATAGCTTCTTCAAGTTTCTACCCTTAGCCCCTGTATTTGCCTCTAGATCCGTACACATCAATGTTATTGGATTACAACCCATGGACCGAAACTTTAGGGTGCGACTCATTCCGTCCTGCATAAATGAAAATTATTTGATTTTCCCTCCCAAAACTATCAGTGCAAAAACATACAACAAATCATACAGTGTAGGAATAGAGATATTACTTTGCACTATAGCCTAACCTAACAAATCAAGATTTGTTTGGCTATTTCACTTTATATGTAATGCCTAAAAACCATTGCGTTCCTAATTAGAACTAATTTTGTCACCAAAATATTCGAAATTTTCTTTTAACTTCGACTCTCAAACATTTAACTCTCCAACATCCTTCTCAGGCATCATGCTATGTAGTCTGCACTCCACAATGAAAAATCCAAGCACCTGTGTGTCAAGAACCCTATTGTATGGCGAGCTACCATTGTTCTCCGAACAAAAATCGCACGATTCCCGCTTTGAATCAGTCTGAGATCGATCGATGCGGGACCCGCCGCGTTTCCCGCAAAACGCATTTCGAAACGCGATTTTGGTGTGAACGAGTCCATAGAAATACGTACAAAGTGATTTTCTTGCGACTCCCGCGCCGCAAAACGCAGCAGATTTCGATTTTGGTGTGAACGCACCTTAATTCATTGTCCTAGTTTTGAATGGTAAGGCTCCCACTAGAACGATGGAAATCGCACACAAGGCTCCTAAATCTCCATAATTCCGGGGGAGATCCCCTATTGATGCACCTTCGGTGCACTTTTTTGAGGGCTTTGCTCTTAACGAATGAGATTTCCTCTCTCTAAACCCTGGATCCGCCCTATCTGTTAACGTATTGATATTTGAGGGTTGTTTTTATAACGTTTTCGTTCATGGCTGGATTGGTGATATTTTAATTTTTTTCATTGTTCAAAAAGTGTGCTTACCGCAGATGTAAAGCGCTACCAAAATGTCATCAAACCTCCATTTTTCCGGCGGGATTCGAGCGTGGCCATCTTAACTACCGTAGCAACTTTGATACCCAATATTACTTCCTGACGGCAAATTTGACTGTGGAATTATCACTTCAAAGTCCCATGCAACCCCTGCCACCACCCATCCTTCAAATCCACAAGCCCCTTGTGTCATAAAAGTCAGTCTGAGTTGGGTCATTATCAGAGAAGTGTCACAATTTTGATCTTAGTAGTGCCCTTTAGTGAGATTCCAATGTCATTTTAAGATATAAATGCAAAACTCTCACCATTTTGCTAAAACTTAGAGCTCCCAGGGTTTTGCCCCCTGTCCTCACCGAAGCGTTGCTCCTGGACCTTACCAGAGGCGCTCAGAAGGCGGGCCCTGGACCCTATTCCGTCAGAGGAGCGTGCTAGCTCCTGCTGCGTCTGTGGCACTGTTCACCATGTTCAGCCACGATTCCCATTACATTTCACTCATGATACTTGAACATAAATTGACCTCACAGCAGGGCCGTCTTAACGCATGGGCCTTAACCACTGGGCCCACGCCCAGGGCCCCGCGATGTCAGGGGCCCCGCAAATTGACCTCTGCGCAAAAAATCATATCTCTCCTTGCGTAAAAGATTTTTGTGTGAAAATACTTTTATATACTCTTGAACAAGATTCATAACGGATTCTGAGTGTTCCAATTTCCATGCTTTATGCGCGACATGGGGGGGGGGGGGGTAAATGCAGGCATGTCTATGCTTAAGCGATGGTCAAGGATGTCAATTTTTCACGCAACTTTTTTCGAACAGACTTGATTGAGGGGTCCCGCTCCAATGCCGGGCCCAGGGCCCGGTGATCTCTTAAGACGGCCCTGCCTCACAGCGAAGATGTACTTGTAAAGCAAATAACACACGCTCACAGTATAGGGCCGCCCACGTCTCGGACCTGCCACTATGCCAGTAAAAGTCGGTCTGAAAAAGTTAGTAGGTTTTAAAATCAATCCTTGATTCCCTTATCGGTGTGTTGTTCCTGCATGCATGACAGGCAACCGGCAGTGGCAAAGTGTCACACATATACAACCGCAGTCTTTTCTATAGCTAAACATATGGTAAGAAACAGGACGCATCAACTGTGGGCTTAAGTCAATTGGGGATTAGGATACGCGACATTTAAATCATATCGATATGCAAGCAACTCCCACAAATTAAAATTAAATTTCACCTACCCACGCAGTCATACCACTTAATGCAAGGGCTGCTTGTCCATAGTATGTTTAAAAATGAACAGAACATAGACTTAGTGGACAGCTTTGTGGAGTTGCGTACAGCATTGCAACAATGAACTTGGAACTTAAGGGCTGTAACTCAGAACATGATGTGAATTTCTTGCTTTCAAAAGAATTTGACTATATCCAAATCACCCCATCCACCCCCCCCCCTTTACCTCATTGTCAAAGTCCCTCTATCTAGTACGTCTTCAGTTTTCTCTTCAAAAGAAATTTTGTCCATCTGGCTATATGGACGATGGGCTGAAACGGTGTATATCTATAATACTGCTGTCTATAAATACCGAATTATCGCAATATGCGCAATCGTTTCATGGAGCGTAAACACACGGAAACGGAGAATCATGTTATCAGTCACCGTTAATAAGAAGATAATGAAAGGGGGGAATTCGTGAATGTTACATTAGCTAAACAGAGATGCGACCAGCGATCCTTTAATGCCCTGTGCACGCATGCAGAATACATTTATCACGGAAGGAACCAAGTTCCGTTTTTCGTAATTATCATTTAACCTTCCAAACGGCTATGGTAAAGGTGAGGAAAAGAGGAAAAAGAAAACAACCTAAGTATCAATATGTGCCATTTCAATGAAACTGCAAAAAGTGCGTAAACTGATTCCCCAAAAGTACAATGACTTTTTAACGAAATTTTGGGACACCGCTGATAGAATTATGAGTCAGTCCAATACTTAATTATGTTTTTCTTTAAGAACAACGGTGAGAAATAAGCACGGAAATATATTGCTGATCACTATTGGTCCATGTCGGTTTAACAAAAATACATTAGAAATTGTTTCTCATTGCATCAGGCCAGATCCTCCCAAGGGAAGGGGATAAACCAAGGGGATGGAATCGGTTGTAATCGTACGTAGCATTGTGAATGATGGATTGCTGGTGTTGACGGGCTTTGGAATAGCCACATCACGATCTCCACTGATAAACGTCATTTTGTCACGTTCGGAGAGGTTTTTACGGGAAGAATAAACATGATGTGTTTGGTCTTTGGGTTTACCAACTGTGGATGGTATTTTTATGTTTACTTTGACCGGTCCTCGTGGTGCATCTCTGATATGGTGAAGGTTGGACGGTACCCACAACATTTCCCTGACCGCGAGAAGGAATAACAAGCCCTTTTATGTGTATGGGGGCCGAAACCAAAGCGGGCGGAGTCTGAACTTGTGAAAATGATTAACCGATCGGAACAACAGCCTTCAAGTAAAGTTAGTCGTATGTTAGGGCTTCGAAAGAAAAGTCAGTTGAAAAGTAGCTCAGATACAGCGTTCCACACTTGTTTGTCTCTGAAAGGGGAACCTTTATGTAACTGATTTCACCGACTAGGCAAAACTTATTGAGACCCTGGACTGAAATCACTAATGGCTATCAGGCTATGTTGTTCTACTTTCAGCAGGGGAGCCTTTTCAAGTGGCAGAAATGTTTTTAAAATATACACATGTGAATTAAAAGGAATGAGCAGCCACGCCCAAATTTCTTCTCAATTGTCAGCTACATCCTTCACATCTCCTCTCATTTTCCGCACTGTAGGCATAGACGTAGGAAGCGGGAGAGCCGAAGGCTTTAGCCTCCCAGTCAAAAATGCTGTGGGCGGTAGCATACTCTCCCCTCATTTCAAGGACAAAAACCGCTTATTTGTTCATCTGTCAAAAATGCCAAAATTTTGCCGTAATTTTCCTTAAAATTTGCCAAATATGTTGCACCAAATTGCATCTAAGGACCCACAAACATTCAAAAATTTAACAAAGGGGAGGGGAAAACCGCTTCCCTTAGACCTTTCCCCCAGGACGACGGACCGAAACGTACAGCCCCCCGTCGAAAACAGCTTGCAAACGCCTATTACAGTAGGTTTATTACACAAATGACTTCATGATGTTTTCGGGCATAGTTATTGAGAATAACAGGTACAGAAGTGCTATTTCGCATCAACTTAAAAATTAATTATTCAGCAACGAAAACATCAAATGATTATTTAAAACATCGATGAATGAATTAGGATACAGATATGAATTCAAATTGGAAGTTGCCTTGTATAAGTGCAATAAACCCGCCATTCAAGTGACATTGAGCCAACGAGTTTACAAAATTTATGCAAGTGAGGCCAAATTTGTTTTCAACCCACAGTATACCTTCAGCCTTGCTTATATCGAAAACGGTTTAATGCTATCCGATTTTCTTCCTACTTTCTTTTATATGAATGTGCATATAGCCGATATAATGTCTGTTTAGGCCAGAGAAATATTTGAGAGAGAAACGTTAACTCAAGCTGAACATTTACTCCAAAGAGGCTTAAAACTTTGACAGACTACCTGATTATAGGACAAAGGAAACGCTCACGAAGGTGTCAGAATATTCGACAATCTTCAAAGCAAAATAGTTTCCCGGGACCCACTTATACCCTTACATAGATGGTAGCCTTTATTCCCTTATAGAAAGATTATAGGCGGGAATTGTCTCTTTCGAATAATGTGTCTCTCGATTCTATTTTGATCAGAAGCGATCCGTTTGTGTTTACCTTACATCCACCTGGGGAGCTCAAGTGCCTCTCGAGTGGGCCTCGGAGGTGCGAATTTCGATTTCAAATAGTAAAGAACCCCTCGAAGCATTTGAAAAGGTTTTTGGAGGTAAATAATGAATGATGTTTTCACCATTTGTTCGAGGTATAGAAGGAGACGTTTAAAACCCACAATGTAACAGAGAGATGTGATCCTTGCAAACTCCTGGTGTTACGTAAGAAGGCTTTTCAAGGGGGAACTGGTCTCCATGGGATTTTAAAGGAAATGACAAAATCGGCATGGATAAAAGGACAAGTTGGAATGGCTCAATAGGATGATAGGGCTTGGACAAATCTCAGCCTCCCTGAAGGCCACGGCATTCCCCTGCGGTGACCAAAGTGTTCAACAATACCTGGCTCCAGTGAACAAACAGAAAGGGCGGAGCTACAAACTGTCAAAAGAGATTGCAAAAAATGATGTCTCGACTGCACAGTTAATCATTGGTAGTCACGGCTGCCATACGTGATCCTCTATGGGACAATTAGCGATGGTTAAACTGTAATGATTGCCTGTTAAACGAGCTATTGTGGTTGATCTGTATACCTTGTCGGATTCTTGTCAGTGGAAAAATATATCGTAGCGTAAGTCCCGAAAACATTGATGAGGGTGTTGTACGGTATTACCGTTTGTAGTGTTCATCTGTGTTTAAAAACATGCTTTTCCATCGGAGAGAAGTTCATTAAAATACGGAAAACCATACAGATAGTTCTATTGAGATATCGACTCGCTACCACTGGTCAGTATTTCTGCGGTTTTAGCTGTGTTTGTAACATGAACAAGGTACGTCATTATGTTCAAAATTTATGGCTAACAAAATAAAAAATGATAAAACCGAACTTTTATTTACTAAAAAGCAAATTCTACTCTTTCCTTATTGATTGATTGGGATCATGGCCACTATCCGTCCGGCAGACTAGTACAGTCCGATATTAGGAATATTGAAGTATTCATACTTTTTGCTAAAAAAAATAAGAGATATTAAGAGAGTCGTTCTCAAAATGTTTTTGGTTGTATATTATCCACCTTGTCTAAGAAGAATTATTTTGAGAACGACTCATCATTTACCATAAAAATGTGAAAGTAAAGATTGCAACCCCCTATTTTCAATGGAATGGAACAACCGGACGGATAGTGGCCATGATCCATTGATTGATTGATATTCAGCCAATCGAAAAAATAAAATGGAAATAGGTTGAAAGCAAGAGCTCATAAAATAGATACAAACAGTTAAACATTACCTCAGACCTACAACGGATACATGTACACTCTAAAAAAAGCCTATTCAAATTTGAAGAGAATCTTATCAGAGGGGCCCTGAATAGGAAAACTAATCAATTATTTGAATATATTCGTTTCAGAAATGACTAGAATTGATTCGGTTTTTTAACATGATCTAATCAAATTTTTGAATAGATTTCCTATTCAGTGCCCCTTGGAATAGGCATTTTTAGAGTTTACATAAAGTGAGGAAATGAACACTAAAATAAGAAGACACAGTAGTACCATGAAAAAAAAGATTAGAGTGACGAATAAGAAATTAAGACATAATATGTAAAAAAGTAAAAAGGTGAATAAAATAGAATATATGCGGTACAATATATTGTTTGACCATGCAGTAATCGAGAAATATTTTACAAATAAATGAGCAGGTTTAGTGTAAAGGTGAACAACTTCAAAGATATATACGATTGTCCTTGTTACGTGCCTCACAAAGAGAAGGAATGTCTAAGAGGGATGCGTTATTTTTTATGGGTACAGCATCACCCCTCAGGAGCTTAGCTTTAAGTAGTGTCATCCCTCCCCCGCCTCTCGGCTCCTCCCCAAGTTTCGTCACACACCTAAGTCTATATATATATATATATATATATATATATATATATATATATATATATATATATATATATATATATATATATATATATATATATATATATATATATATATATATATATATATATATATATATATATATATATATATATATATATATATACACATCTTTAACATCTTACCGTACTTGCTATTATTAGCCTTTAAGATGAAGATGTATCCTGTACCGTTAGACCTTAGACCTTGTAGGGATCCAAGTGCAGTGGTGCTAGACTTTGCAAAGTCTTTCTTAGCGAATTTAGTCATCCCTTTTCGTCTCTGCTTTTGAAAACAACTCCTTTTGGAATCTGCATTTAATCATAAAACTGCCCATCCAAAGTTGTGGGAAGGACAGTCAAGAAGGGGTGTAACACAATTTCACGGAAGAGCAGCAAGCAGAGATTTTACTATATCGAGGGGGTAAATTTCTCCGAACAGACTCTGCACAGTCTACAACCATGCACGCATGCCTTCACCTCAAAAGTTTACTGACGTTCATTCGGGGAACCTGGGAAGACGATCTAAAAAGAAAACAAATGTCACATGACCATGGAAGGCTGTTACAATTGCATTGTAACGGAAAAGACATTTCTTCTGGTCTCCAAGTTCGGCGTAGAAAATTCCTTCCTGAAAGATCATGTGGTGATGCATAAATTTACCCAACATTATCGTCTGCATGACCCGCACCGGGTTACATGTGCTTTTTCAATCATGTGTGACACCCGTGCTCGCAGAATACCATTAGGTTGGACTCGGTTCGTGACAGGCCTATGTGGAATTACAGAGAATACTGTACCTGCGTTGTTCCTAAATATTTACCCTCCCTTTTGAAAAAAGTCATAACTGAGGCAGTGGCTTGGCAATGGCAGAGGGTTAAACCACTAAGGTAGAGTGAAAAATGATAACAGAACCTGATGGGGGGGGGGGGGTGGAAACATGTGGGGGAGGAATGGAAAGAAAAGAGAGGGAAACATGCATGAGCAGATGAGGGAGTTTTAACCATAATGAGAATTACTTTTTCAAAGTGGAATAACTTCAAATCACACAAAGTGCTTGAAATGTATTTCAAAACGAATTCTTTTCCGATATAATGCTTGTGCAGTATAGCACTGCTTAAAATATGGGTTATCCATAAAGGGACATCTTTATACAGCATTATTGTTCAAAAAATAATGGATCCCGGCCAGGCAGTATAGCTACGCTCATGCACAGTACGTTGCATTTACGTTTCATATATGCGCATAAGGCACAGATCAGCCCAACTATGTAGGGGTGTATATTCCCATTGCTGACTGTACCTCCTTAGCTTTAGTTTCCTAATGTATAGAGGGATTTCAGTCACGTGACTTTAACCAACTAGACGCAATTTTGAAGGGCAAGATCGCGCGTCTTTTTGTTTTGAAGGGCAAGATCGCGCGTCTCTTTGGTTTTGACGGGCACGTGTCCATTGTGTCACAGTAGTATCTATGGTTATGCCGTGCGCGTGAGCTGTAAACTCTCTTACTGCGTGTGTGTTTTGCCCTTCAGTGTCTGGGAAATCCCTCTATTTATGACTTTTGACCCTGCAGGCGAAGGAAAGTGAAATGACACCACTTGACTAGAAATAAACAGAAAATCTGACCTTGTTAATTGCCTACCCCTATTTTGCATTTTTCACTGTTTTGCTAATCTCGAGAATTAAAACTTTTAAGATTGCCTACACAATCTTTTTGTTTTGTTTATTGATACGGTATTTTATTCTGTCATTTTGAACTTTTTAGCGGTAATTGGAATTGTTTTATCCTCTCTCAAGTGTATACTTGCAAAGAAATATTTGTTTCTCACATTTGAAGCACGATACATCATTTAATGAATTTTTCATTGCTTTTGGGATGATTGAATTACTAATATCATATCATAGATCAAAAATATTCAGAGAGAAAAAATGGTGAGGAATCACTTGTTTTTTCTAAAGTTTAATCAACACTATATCATATCCATTTGTCTTGTTCCGTCGCTCGGTGTGTATATACAGCCACTCAGCAACTGCATTCAAACATTCCCATCGTATCAGGTCTCGTGATAGCCCTCTAATTTGCATAATCCTTTAATGCAATTTGATAATAATTAAGGAATTGTGGAGCCAGCAAGGATTTTTTTTTTTGCTATTCCTCGGGAAGCGGATTCTTCTTCGTTCATGTCCTCATGAGAACACAAACTAACAAATTAGTGACCAATGTATAGACCGTGCCACCTGCCACGTAGGCTGCAGAGCCACTCGTGGAACAATACATTATCAAGCTTTTTTCTCTTTTTTAGTTGAAAAGTCCTTCTCAAATGTTTTTCACCATTGAACCTTGACACCGGTTTATGTCTAACAGAAATTTTTTTTAAGCTTCCAGATTCAGGCTCCGGGTGCATAATTGATGAAATTCCAGAGTTTAAAGTAACGTTCAAACAAAGTGCACATTTTAATCTTCATTTTCTCTTCAAGTTTTGCACTATAAGTGGTCAATGATCTTTGCACTTATGTTATCGGCATTGGTCTTTAGCTGCCTTGAGGCATATGAGCATTCTTGTGTCCATAAAGACACAAGTGTCCAGACAGAAATTGTGGTAACACTAACGGAAATTTGGCAGTTAGAACAACCCTACAGCATGCATCATTTTATAAGGAAAGTTCCTGACAGCATGACAAGCTTTTAAGTGAAACTGCAGTTATTAATATCACGCCTGCGGCAAATTTCATATCTCTTATTAGCCAACAGGTTTAGTCGTCAAGAGTATGATTATATCGCGCCTTTCTTTTCCTTGGCCCAAATGTGATCAAATCTCAAAAAGCTATGTTATAAAAAGAGCTGATTGGCAAAAAGACACGAACATCAAAGGCCTCTCCACCGACATCGCTAGAGCCGCCAGCATTTTTGACAGAAATTCGTGTTTCTTACCCTGTTTGGGGAATTATTTTTACCATGAATGATTTTCCCAAATGACTTTTTCGATCACATCGAACTTTGTTTTCCTGGTATTTCGCGAAAGTTCCGAAAATTGTAATTTGACAAGACTTATTGCAATAGGCTTATGTGACTTCAGGACAATGCTACTGTATTCAATATGTAGTCACGTGAATGGTATGAAGTAGATATATCAGTGTTTCGCAATGTATCGCATTACCCATAATTGTGTTCTTCTTTAAGTTTGTCCGTATGTTATGTTATTAATCTCTGTTCGTAGTATGAGGCCTACTAGCACATTTTCATACATCGAGTATACGCCTATTTAATCGAAGTCTACAGCTTCGATTATTAATTGCTCATTTCGTCACGTGGATTTTACACCTTTTTCTGTGGCATCTCATATGATTTTTTCTTTGTGATACGTATGGATCTGAACATGAACACGATTACTCTGAACATACTTGCACGCTTCGTCTGCCACGCAGTTCTTTTGACTATTTCATGAAGTAGATTTTTTGAGCATTTCCCCAGTTCCACCAACTTAACAGTGTCCCAGTATGAACAAACAGTCCATTTGGAGTGATGAGACAGTCTTCATTTCGAAGGATGCATAAACCGTTACGCAGTTTTATTAACTCTCTTCTTATTTTGAACAATACTAGTGTGATTCGTACGGTTTAAATAGTTCCAGGATTGAACGCCGCTACGCAGGCTAGCTATGACATTGGACCCATCTTTGAAAACCTCTTGTTCGCCGTCTGAGCTTAGCTGAACAAGGGCAAAGGCCCGAAACTGGCGTGAAACGTCATACCGCGCAGCCTGGTGCCTGCTTGGATGAACCTTATCTTGCGTAGTGATTTGGCAGAACATTTTTGCTTGTAGAAGTAAGCATGGCGGGCCATTCAGTGACAGGGGTAAGAGAGAAAGCAGCGAAGGCAGGTCTAGTACAGTTACAGGTATTAGATATTCCTGTTATTGTACCTCTCACAATATTTATTTGATCAAGACATCAGGTGGCACCAATATCTATGGGCTTTGGATCTTCGTTTCATACCAGTTTCAGAAGCTTCGATCTGTAATTGCCTGCAACACTGTCTAGTTAAATCTTTGCAGCTGCTATACCTGCAGTGATAGGTCGTCACTTTCCATTCTTAATAACTTACCTTCGCGAACACGAACTTCGTCTATAAAACAGTAAAATCAGTGTGGTTCTTGTACGGTCAGAAATACACGAGGAAACCACCTTTGCTCCGCAGGGGCAATATCAGATATGGTACAGTTAGTTTTGTTGTACGTTATTTCTAACCCCCCTTCTCCTCGCACAGTGTACGGAACCATTGCTAAACATTGCAAGACATATAGCCTATAAGCATGCGAATTGAATATTCATTGCACAAGAACAGGATGATTCTCCCTTTTATTGTTTGTGCCGTAGCAACGACAAACAAACTTAAGAAGGGAACATTTATCGCTTTAATCAAGTTTACTAACCTGCAATAGCGTCATTACCATGGATAATAAGGTACCGTATTCAAATTCAGTTCCTCTAGTTTAACAACGGCTTTGTCTCGATAAGGCATGCGACTATAATTTAGAACTTGGGTTACATACGTGCGTGCATGCGTATGCGTAGGTCTTACGTGTCAGGGCAAGGAGCTACGCACAAACTCTGTGCATTGTCAAAGACTTGAGTTTTCTTCTATAACGCATTGAAAACATATTACCCAAACTGATTTGAGACTGTCAGAGACGGAACTGTTGAATTTGATGTTGCAAATTAGTAAAGTAGTGTTCTACAGTACTCATCTGACCAACCATAGTTGGGCATGTACCCCCCCCCCCAAAAAAGAGCAGAGCTCAGTTTGCGGAGTAATAAATTGTATAGAGAAAATGCGAACACACTACAGTAATATCTTTGCGTGCAGTGGTATTGTTTATAAGGGACTAGCGACGACCACAATTTCAGAATCCCGATTCTTTTCTTCAATCGGGTGGCTCTGTCAGTCAGTAAGTTTGCTCAAATCTGGATGACGTAATGATCATATTTTGACGTTTCAAGTTTCAATTCTTTCTCTTTGTATTCTCGTCTTGAGGTGTAAGAGACTATATGGTTACAATAATAAAATAATGGAATGCGAAAAGAAAAATAAAGAAATGAAAAAAGAAAAATGAAGTAATAAAAACAAAATGATACATCAAAAAACAAACTTGGAAGTATCTTCAGACTCAATGAAGCGAATAATAAATCATAAAAACTATATATGACAAAATGACTCAAAGAATACTTTTGGCTCCAACCTTACAACTTATGCTGGTAATATGAAGATGAACAAATTAAAAATATTTAATAATTTCAGTATAAAAAACTTAAGTAAACTAAGGACTTAATGTTACCTATTTATATTATATATATTTGAAAAGGCTCTTTCATCTGTAAAGCACTGGGATTTCTTCTATAGTAGGGTCTAATAAAATTGCGTCTTTCAACTGAAAATTTGGGGCATTCAAAAATGTAATGGAATTCATCACCTAACATAGACTGCGAACAAAGGGTACAAATTCTTTCATCAAATAAGATGTCCTGATATCTTCCAGTAACTGATGGAATTTTACTGTCACTGCAACGAAATCTACAAAAGTTTAAGCGATTAGGAAATGAGAGGGTGGTGAGGTACTTTTCAAATTTCAAATCAAGTTTAAATATTCTATAATTTTTACATTGGGTATTGTTGATAGCACAGTAAAAAAGCGGCTCCTATTTCGTGGCTAAGTGTCGCTATCATAGTTGAACGGGTTGATTTCGTTGTCGATGTTGCTGTAGCCTAAATGTTGTTGTTGTCTGTGATGAAATTGAAGGAAGACAACTCGCGACATTGTTTTAATTGGGACGTGTTCAACCTTTATATCACATTGTGGTTCGGCACTATGATGTAATTTTTTGTTATCATGAAACAAGCAGTTCAATATCATAGACACCTGTAATATAGTACACTGTATACCAGCTAACTACCTTCCACAAGAATATCTATGACTCGTTCATTATGACGTCATTATGATCAGGATATTGTCGAAAATTCCGACGTATAACGGTAATGCGAAATGCTACTACTAGACAATTTAATTGGTCTCCTATATTGCAGCGACCGAGAAAAGCATTCATTCCAAACACCTCAGGTGTGGGCAGGTTTCTTTTTTCTGTCACACCTGCAACGACTCATCACCATTGGAGCTTTGATCGATAATTCTCTTTTATCTCTTTCACATTCCGCTACTCAACGAGTTTTTTTTTCTTCCCCATAATGCCTCTCCAAATTGGTTTTCGTCGATAAAAGGTGCCAAAACACCGTGATCGCTCAGCCACGAAAGCTAATGCTACTTGGAGCATGCAGGTGTTGGCTCCAACGAAACTTGAACAAAGGTTTTTGATCTTACAGGCCTTCTACACATTGCATAGCAGTTTCAAAATCCACGCTCGAAAAGTATACAAGGAGAAACTAGGTGAACAATCACATTATAATTTCTCATCCAGGTGTGACCGTCCTTCAAACGTGTGAATGCCTGAGCTTTTTGTCCATTCAGCCGCTAGATGTTTGGTGGGAGCAAATATCCTATTTAAGTGTGAGACGCATATATATATAAGACATAGAAACCCTTTACCGATATATACATACACATATCAACCTTGACTCCTACGAAGGTTATACCATTTTCATTATACCTCCGTGGTAGTATCAGGGAGCTGCCACGGAACTCCCTGGTAGTAGATTCTCATTAAGAACGGGAACACGCATGACAGACCCATGATGTAGAGGTCTGAGGGTCGAGAGGTTGGTCAGTTAGGTTTGTTATCCCTTGGGACGTAGCTCCTTTGGGGAACAGAACGCCTTCGGGAGTAATGTTTGGTTTCGCCCCATGGCTCTTCGCCAGAGAGTCGAGGGGACGTTTGAAAAAGCAGGTTCTCATTGACATGCGCGTTTTAATTTTCAACACACTTTTGTATACACCAACTGTAATCCTCGTGAATGCCTACAGCTTTTACGAAAAGAAATTTCAGAAATCTTCTGCAAACTCATGTTTTCTCTTTAATTTGCGCCAAGTGCGATCTTGCCCGCGATAATACCCCTGCTTACTCACCCCTCCTGCTTACCGTCACCCCTCCCTCTTTACGGCGTTGCAGGCTAATTAAATTTCCGTCGGTATAGGGAGATATCTGTATGCTGAGCCAACTCATCCCTTTTCAAAATGGCCTCGTAAAATTTCACATTTTAACATGATCTACAAACAACATATGGAATAGCGGAACAGTACGTAGTCTAGCGCCCTCGAAAATTATGAAGCGGTTTCTGGAACAACTATTAGATGCGTTGACACCAAAACCGAAATCTGTTGCGTTTTGCGGACGGAAGCAAATGGTTGTACGTCTTTCTGTGGCACCGTTAACACACCCAATGGCTTGTACGTATTTGTATGGAACCGTTCACACAGAAATTTCTGTGTGAACGATTCCATAGAAACACGTTCAAGCCATTTGCTTTGCGGCTCCCACCCGCAAAACGCAGCAGATTTCGGTTTTGGTGTGAACGCACCTTCAAGAGGTTTCGGGAATGTCGTCTTCAATGTCTGGCCGTACTGCTACCAGTGCCTTGGTTATCCACAGGAAGCTAACGGAAACGCTTCCCAGACCCCCCATCCCGACAATTTAACTTGAACGTCTCTAGATGTAATGCAACGCGTAGTCGCCCATTTCGTTTCACGTTCTTCATCATCCAAGGTTGATAATTTAACTTTTACAATCAACGAAAGTAAGACATTTTGTCAGAATGACTATGAAAAATGATAGCCACTGCGTCTTTCTGCTTCAGAATGTGGATACAATAAACACTTTCCTTGACCCTATCAGACGAGTCAATAAATTTGCGGAAGACACAGGGCCCTTGCCTTAGGTCTGGGCCGCGGCCACGGAAGGGCGATTTCTGAGCAAACCGGCCAACTTCAGGAAATAATTCCAATTTGTCCTCGGAGAGCGAAATACTCCATAGTGACGAATCACAACCAGTGATCTGTAATACGATGGATATGTCCACGTACTCTAAACAAAGAGTCATGTCTTCTTTTCCTAGGCATCTGCCTACTGGAGACGCATCGCAGTTGCAAAGTTGCCAAGTATGAACGCACTGATATTAGAGCAACTTTGTGATGATTGTCACCGCTGTTTAATGCTGAATGGAACTAGCAGGCCTGGCCTCAAGTCAAAGTAGTTTTAAAAATCGTGTTAGTTGGATTCTTCCTTAGTCCAACTTTACAATTTTCCTAATCCAAGACAGAGTAATTTGTAATTTTGCTATTTGAATTGAGCAAAATTCAAAAAGATGATTTAAAGGCAGTAGGCAGTCACCCCAATCCGAGTGAGTGTACCCTGTCACTCCAGTTCATGAATGGTCAATTTTGATCATGTGACAATATTTTTGTCAGTGAATTGTGAAATTCAAGGCGAATTTCGCCTTGCTTAACCTATTGTTTGTAATAGTTATGTTCAAAATGTCTTCAGAGGTGCTTGTAATGCAATAAGAGGATATTTGCAAGAGTTTGCTGATTTTTCAAAGAAAATTTTGGGGCGACTGCCTATTGCCTTTAAGGTGTCGAAAATGCCTTTAACGGACATGTTGTTAACGGACATGTTGGTTGATTATTTCTGGAATAAATGATGCCGTGACTCGCCGAAGGAACTCATTGGGCACGATTCCCCAATGGTCAGGAGTCAACTTAACTTTTCCCCAAACCGCCAAATGCGCTAATTTGTTATTTCTCAAAAGGGCAGGCCTGTGTCTTCTAGGAAGCAGCAATGGTAATTGCCGTTTCGGCCATATAGGTACAGTAGATGCGCTTAGATGGTGTCACTCGAATTTTTGAACACAAAACACAAAATTTCAGCGCGCTTCGGGCGCCGAAGAGTATTTCGCTTTTTACAAATAATTGAAAATTTAGGAGTTTTATTGACGAAATTTTGAAACATTAAGATTTTTATGGAAGAAAGTTTGAGAAATTTGGGTCCTTTTTAAGGAAATGAGCAAAATCAAATGAGCAAAATCAAGCAGATCGTCGTGGCGACTTTGGAACTACATATTTTATCGTAAGGATTAAGGCTCCACGACGAAATTGGAAAATTCCCCGACGGGGGGAAGCAGCCTTCCCCAAAGGGGGGCATGGCCCATGGTCCCCCGCTGGCGCCACCCTTGACGAGTTTGCAGGTGCAGAGTCCAGGGCACTCATTCAGAGGGCCCCTGGTGGGGTATAAGGGCGATGGGTGTCCAGGGGGGAAGACACCTGGAAGCTCTTGCATTATTACATATTAAAGGTCTGGTGACATGAAAATTACATAGTTGGATATTTGATGTAAAAGGCATTAAAAATCCAGAAAACATATGCAATTCTCATTAAAATCCATCAAATATTGACCATTTTACGTTAAGTTAAAATTGTTTCCTTGAGAAATATTGATATCACTCACCAAAATGTTTACTATCTGATCAGTAATTAAGAGATAATTTATATAGGGTTAACAAAAGAAATCTTGACACTGTTCAACACTCCACATTACTATTTTTGCATAGGCAATGAGTTACTTCAGGAACCATGAAACTTTAAAGACGTATATTTTGAAAACGGTAAAAGATATTGAAATAATTCCAACAGATCTTTCATTGGAAGAGTTAATTCTTTAGCTGACAAGTGAAACAGCTCTTTCTGGTGGCATGTCACATGACATTTAAGAAGCATTATTACATATTACGTGCTCAGAGGACAGTAAACAGGTTATTATAAGGGCACCTGGTGAGATCCAGGGGTGAATCTGAGGTTATTTCAAAATTTGAAATTTGAACTAAGTGCGAAATGTATATTTAGTTTTGAGAATTTTTTGTCCCATGATGAGTGTTTTATTTTCGTTATAAGGTTAGTCGGGCATTATGCGTGAAAGGCGATGATTGCGAGCGAAGTGCGCCAAAATTTTCCATTTCAGAAATCCTTTTCATGTTAACTTGCATTCATGCGGTTCCTTGAGACTTTCAGTTTCCTGACAAAGATGGGTCTTTCAATCAATGCTTTGTAGTCTGCTACAGGGAACACTAGTTTCCTCCATATTAATCTTTTCAAAACTACTGGAATGTGAAATAATTTAATAATTTTAGTTTATATACCGATTTACATATGACATTTCAAATCTATTTATAAAGATAAAACAAGTAAACATGATAAAGCATAAAATTAAACCAAATAAAATCACTAAAGTAGATAAAAGGAACAATAAAAGGAGACAAAATACAAAAAACTTAAAACACTAAATTACCAGCTGAAAATTGAAACATATATAAAAATGCATAGAATAAACAATTGAAAAGACAAGTTTTCAAATTCTTAACAGTTTTAACACAGCTACAGTTTCTCATAGATTCTCGTAGTTTTTTGCATAAAATTGGCGCCATTAGTTTAAAATTCCTTTTCCCAGAAATCCTCGGCCCCTTCACAACTTTCACACTTTGCTCCCGATGTAATCACGCAGTATGCAGAAGAGCATAAATGTAACGCATTGACTGCTGAATGAAGTGAAAACGCTCGAGACTGTGGTATGGCAGAAACAAAATGAAAAGAAGTGAACTGAAAGATAAGCGGCGAAATTTAAGGTAGTCTGAGAAAGATATTTAACAGAAATGAATTAAAATACGTCAACCAGGTATTTCATCCCAAGTCGTGAAAAAAATCTTAAGTTGCATAAACTTTCCTTGGATCACTTAAAATTTCGATCGCAAACCATTGTTGTTAGTATACTTTTGGGAAGGGATTTACTAAATCGGGGCGACGAGGGTCACAGTTGTCCACACGAGAGCACATCCGGCAGCCTGGTGTCTTTGATCATCCCAGAATGTATGTATGACGAAAACTGGGCATATCTACCCCTCTTTAGATAGCAGAAAATTTCACCCTATAACACAATTAACTTGCTATTACAGATCAATGTAGCACGCCCTGCACCACACCCTTCTTCACAATACCTATATCAATAGGTCCACGTCCATATAGATCTGTTGATCTGTTGAACACCACTGAATGGCTCAGCCATTAGGCTGTTTCGCACATTGCACCCCGGCCCTCTGTCTCATTGTCAAACAAGATAATGGATTTTAGAGATGATTTCAACTAGAAGCTGCACCCAACCCCCGTTGAAAGATATTTTCAAAAATCGCTTTCAGAAAATTTTGTTAATTTTCCCTCTCCACTTTCTGTTTCCTTTCTTTTTTCTCTTCTTTGCCCCTTTCATTTTTTCGCGGGGGGGGGGGGGGGGGTGGAGCGGTGGGAGGGGAACTAGTCCCAAAATAGCTCCCCAGTGGCCCAGTCACCGCCGGTGGCCGCCACTTGAGCATACTCATCAAAGGGGTGCCCTTTCGTTTTTGTCAACTCACTTAATTGTGTGAAGTTGATATATATATATATATATATATATATATATATATATATATATATATATATATATATATATATATATATATATATATATATATATATATATATATATATATTGCACTTATTGTTGCGCTTTATAGTTGCTCGCTCCCCTTAACGGTAGAAGCCTGAATACGCCAGTAGCCTATGGGAGTATGGGTCATATGTTAGTAAGTTCTCCCCCTGATAGTCTACTGACCAGTCCGGAGGAAAATGAAAAGGAATATGTCCATCTTAAGGCTATGCATCTCCAAAATACTGCTACATTGTGCCAGGCATTCAATGTGTATACTATATACTGTTTTCCGCCTTTTTTGAACTTCCGGTCTTCAAGCATCACCCCATGCAAATTTATGGAGGTATTGATCGAGACGCAATTTTCCTCGTCAAAGCTACAAACTGAATACGGTGTTTCTACATTTGAGAAGTTTTAGTAAGTCGCTCTACTCAAAATCTTGTCAAATTTGGGTTAAAGAAGTCAACAAAATACGGACGTTCATGATTTTGTCCTAAAAAGTACGACAAAATGGAATCGCAGAAAAGATAAGTAAATGAAAACTGAAAGTTAAAATTACTATGAAATTTATATAAAATAAGGTAACCCATCTCAAAAAACTTAGTAACAACAGCTCATCAACTCGTACTAAGTGTGAGCTTACTTTCGCGTGCACTTCTTTTTATCCAAATAACGCTCATCGTACTTTGTTCTGATTTTTTTTTCCGATCTTTAAAAGCTCGTTAGAAGCTAGTGATAAAGAACTTATTAAGATTATAAAATGCTGTAACTGGGCGATCCATCATTGGCGTCAAGTTGTTTTGTTCTCAGGTATTTTCAAGACTGTTCAGTTGTCCAAAACAAATATGCCACACTTCTCCCTGAAAAACACTATCTTTTGACGCCACGGTTAAGGGTTTACCTGAATTATGTCTCGACCAATCAGGAGAGGCAATCCACTGTGGTATGCATATGTAATAAGTTTAACCCAAGGCTAGTTTGCTATGCAAATTGCGAGTTCTGTATTATCCAAGTGAGCCCTCCTGCTCCTGTTTACTAAAGCAGCAAGTGCAGTGTACGTACTGCAGCTGTGCCTTCGCATATACGTACGTATAGCAATGTCCGAGCCACAGGCTTTCTGCTGTGCATATAATGCACAGTGTTTGTAAAGCGCTAGTATATAGCACTATAGCAATAGCATTCTAGTCTTAGTGAAATCAACACACGAACAATGTGACGATCACCATGCTGGAAAAGTGTTATATTTTCTTCGTCATCGGTAGTAACTGTCATCATTCTTCGGATTTTGATAACAGAGAAGTGCAATAATGTATTCTCTACATTTCTTCTCTCCAGGATTTACTTGAGGGTGCGAAAAACGACGAATTGGTCCAGCGTGGTTGAGCCGTTGTTGTGTACCAGCACTGAGCAATATACCTGAACTGCGTGTACTGTACTGTAGATTGTGTGCAGCTTTCTCTTATCCGACTCTGCCATCACAGTGGGGTGGAAACATGGCGTTTCTCCCCGATGTAAGGTGGTGGATGATTTCGACTTGTTTGGCAATTCTGCTGTCTACTATTTTTGTGAGTGGTAGTACCCCAAGCCCGAATATTCTCTGTCCACAAGACTGTTCTTGTTTGTCGTCTATGGTCGCCTGTAACCGACAACGACTCCGTGAGGTTCCCACCGACTTGCCCAGTTGGACCACAGTGCTGTAAGTATTACTATTAGCGTGCTGTAGGCCTAAGTTAGCATCCTATTTAGGCCTAGGCCTGTTATCATTAGTACTAGGCCTATACTAGGTTAGGGCCTAGGCCTATACTCAGCACCTCGGTAAACTTGCCTAGGCCCTTTCGTAGTTTGGGCCATGTTGGGATATTTTTCACGGGGGACGTTGGTCTGGTCCAGTCCTTACTAAAAGAAAAGTAATGTAGCCATATAGCGTAGCCTTCATGTTCAAAATTAACCTCAAAGGCCTAGGCCCCTACCACTACCAGGGCTACAAGCTTGCCTAATCATGCTAGGCCTGCACTATAATATAGGCTGGTAGTGGTAGGCCGAATTCAGTTAGTTTCCGCCCTCGGTAGTTTCCGCCCCTATAAAATGTTGTTTTCCGCCCTTGATTTTTGAGGGCGGAAAATACCGGTTTGAGGGGCGGAAAGTAACGAAATGAAGTGAGAATACCTGTGGGAATTGGAGACAAGTTAGGTCGAATATAGTCCAAATAATGAAATAACGGTTGTGATATTGATGGTAAAAGTTGTTGTACTGTTGTTCAGCAAAGCATACACGACAAGCTTTAAAATGTGAAAACATCGATGTAAGGGCGCTATTGAAGAATTATTACCTTGAACAAGTGAAACTGTGTTATGTTGCATAAAATATATAGATGATTGGATATACAATATGATCTGTGAAAAAACAAAAACAATCCCATTTCCATCTATCCTTTCTATCGGCATTAATCCCCATCTTTTTTATCCTACCTCTTTTTTAACACAGTCAGTACCTATTTCATACAACCCTAATTGTTCTCTTTATGGATCAATGAACGCCTCATGGTTTATATCATACATTTTATGTGTATACACCCAATAACTGGTCTGTACGTACTGCCATGCAGAGCTAGCGTTTGCCCGAGTAGCATACTCGTTACAGTTCTTTTATCCACTCCAGAGTAATACTGTACATAATCCACTCTTCCTAACGAGATTCCCGAAAAAGAAATAGAAACACTTGTAAGTTCATGTTAATTTTACACTTTATGTTTCCGCCCTTTAAACGTTACTTTCCGCTCTTAATTTTTAGGGGCGGAAAGTAACGGGCGGAAACTACCGAGGGCGGAAACTAACGGACCCCTGGTAGGCCTATAGCCCTGAGCCTGTGTTGTAGGTAAGGCCTTATACCAGGCTAAACAGTATCAGTAACAAGTTAGTGGGGTAGTGATACACATGTTGAGCATTAACACTTTGGCTTCACATTACTAACAGTTGTTTTTCCTAGTCCTCAATGATCAGTACATTTTTATACATGCTTTCCTTACTTAAGAGCTGAGGGCCTAGTTTAGAATCACTGCCCAGAAGTGATGTATCGTGGTACACATAGGGATAGGGTTATATGGGGGCCAAGCCATTCCGCCATAGGTAATTTACGCCATTGAAAATGTGTTCATTCCGCCATAGAAAACATGTCTTTCTGCCATGGCAGTAAATTTTAATTATGATTATTTGAATAGTGTGAATGATGCGTCATTCTTAAAATAACCCTCTGAAAATAGTTTTGCAAAGAAAACAAGTCCTTTTGTTTCTCAGATTTTAAGAACGTGCCTTTGCGCCATAGGTTTTGTACTTTTCTGCCATGTTTTTGCACCTTTCCGTCATGGTGGAAAGATGCAAAACCCATGACGGAATGTTATGGCGGAATGTACCGATGGCGGAAAGACACTAGGTTCGGGTTATATACGTGGTAGGGATAGGGTTACTTGGTATGCATACGGGTAGGGATAGGGTTATAAAAGTGGTATCGCATAGACTTAGAGATAACGTTAGGGATACATATACCCAGCCCTCGAAAATAGCCTCGATATTCGGCAATGCCGAGGTAAAATGGCGAGCCAAATTGACTTGACTTCGGCAAAAATTTTGCCGAGGCGATAGATTGCAGGACACGCGTACGGGGACTTACCTGTTACGAAAGCTGCACACTAGGTCTACACGGCTCGAAATGAAGCTTCGAGTAGCGACTTGAAAAGAAATTGTTTTCGGACAGTCTGATAAAATTTCCACTACGATCGAAACTTGAGCAAATATATTCAGTATTATTGCTGTATATGCAAAACGTAGTTGCAATTTTTCAAGTTTTAACAGAAAATATTGTTTTAAAAAGTTTGTTACGATCGGTATTTACTGTACATACGAAACTCACTATCTCCATGCTGTGAAGAAAGTGATCATGAATGTGACACGGCAGAGTGCGACCTTTAGATTTCAGAACCAGCCGTTTTATCTCTTTTAATGTGAAATAAAGTGGGAAAAACTCCCAAAGAGGCTGTATTGGTTTTATCAATGAAATTCTGGAGCTTACACAAACAAATTACGTTAACCTACTGTAGAAGAAGTTTGTAAACAAGTAGATAGGCCAAACTTTCGTTAACTTGTCATGCACATGGCTGTATGACTTTTACTGCCGAGGTAAAGTGTATTTTTGCCGAAGTAAATCGTTTTTACTTCAGCAATTTTTTTGCCGTAGCCAATATCTTATTTGGAAGGGCTGTATACCCTAGGATATGCGTAGAGAGATAATATAAGTATAGACATATGCAATAGAGTCAGTCAGTGGATGTAAAATTAGTCCATACTTATAATATTAAAAATCGTAGGCCACCAGCTCGGCTTGCAGCACAATTGGTTAGGGCATAGACTCGCAGTACAGTTACAGTGCAGGGCATTCGTATTCTTGCAACTTATACCATGTTCGAAACCCACTGACCACCCTTTCTTTCCACACTTGTTATGCTGCTTCTTCCTCGATCTTTTGGAACTTGACTTGTCACTGAAATTTTAATTTGGAGTTGTAAGTTTTAAGTTGTAATGCTACGTAACTTCTGGGCACTGATTCTGAATTAGTACTGAACTCAGAATTCGGGCCCATCATATCTGCCTTAGTTTGGTATCATAATGTTGTTTTGTTTTTTGAACTTTTTAGCCCAGATTGTCACCATTTTGCTTGCCTGTTATATGTGGAATCAGTTCCATACTACAGCATTGTTTCCTTGCACTTCTTGTTTTAATTGCTCCTACCATGTTGAATTTACCTCCACATAAATACAGTTTTTGGCCTTGGCTTTGGCCTATAAAAAGAATTGTAATGTATGAATGCTGCTATCATGGAGACAAAATGCCTAAGTTAGTAACAGATGGTTGGCTTTTCTCTCCAAAAATACCATTTATATAAATTTGGAATCTCATACCTTTCTGTGACTCACTCTCAGTAGGTTTCACACATGAAATGTTTATCGCATACTTAAGTGGCTAGTTTTTACTTTGCTCTTTCAGTAACAAACTACATTTTCTAGTTTTAATCAAATAACATTGATTAGAGGCTATTCAGCAAAAATTTGTATGCATGCAGTATGTATTCATTCTCAAGTATAAATGGTCACCTGAGATATTACACAAAGTGTTAACACTTGTTTTCAGTGTGGTCCAATGAATTCAAAGAATAGGCCTATGACACACAAAAACATAATAAACAACACCAGACCTACTGCCAATGCATGATACACAAAGTAGTTAATGCTCTATCCACATGAGCAAAGTTTAGGCTGTTCTTTTGTAGTTTGCATGGTTTTCATTTTGACTGATTGATGCAATATTATTGTGCTTCACCTATGGAGTCATAAAGCATTCCATTCAGGTGTGACATTATGATTGAAAGTACATAACTTACCCGGAAAGCCCTTTCCCTGAGGAAGAATATAAAACAACATTTCTGGTCTCCTACATGAATTCATTAACCAAGTCATGTCGGACTGGGATGAAATTGGCCATAGAATGAAGTTACACTACTGAATGGGCATCATTCATGAAAATGCGTTATGTAATGAAAAGAAATATTCCCTCATTTTGTGCTGCTTTTCGATGGATCACTCGCAACTTTGGTCATTTGCAGGCAGATGAACAACTCAGAATAGTTACTTGTTTTGAGTATGAAAGTCAAGGTGCAGATGTTTTGTTTTCACATTTTACACAAAGTGATAGCCTCAACAGCCAAGGTGACCTCTCCAACCAATTTGCCACAAAGTACAGGGCAGTAAATCCCTTTCATATGACTACTTTGTCCTTAAAAATTTTCAATGGCGAACCTTAAAATGTAAATATCATGAAGAAATTAAAATCATGAAATGAATTAACACTCCTCCCTAAAGCAATTTAAGAACTTGCTAGATGCATCCTTAAAAAAAAGAAAAAGTGAACCCTTGTGACTATTAGGATTATGTGACTGGTAAAGTGTTAGATTAAAAGGTAAACATGGCCATCACTTCTGGCAAACTGGCAGGGTAGGGGGAAGACCATGAGTCTTTACAAAATGTTGAAAACTGCAAATGTGGAACTAAAGAGCAAGTATCAACAAACTCGCATGTCAAAATTTCCCTTTTGTTTGAAAAAGTGAGTATCAACCCCCCAGTGCAGGTAAAATGTCTTTAAAGTGGTGATGCTGTGTAAGCATTGTGCATGGATATCGCCAGGTGGTGCATCCCTTACCCAGTACATTAAACCAGGGAGTTGCTATTTGACTGGAGATTTGTCTTCACAATCTCTTTGAAGTCACCAAGTTACCGACATGTAACATAACACTCTTATCAAAACAGCTAGGTGCAATAAACCTCCGTGTGCGGTAGCTAATTTGCATACACCGCACACACTGTACTACAGCGCTAGCTTCGGCTCTCCGTGTAAACAGCAACTAGCCTAGTAAGAGTAATCTCGATGTGAGAACATGTACACATAATGGTCTAACCACCTCATACAGTCGAATGTTAACTACAGTCTGGGTTACCCTGATCAGGTTTCGCCATAGCTGCGTAATACAAGCTGCATGCTTTGACTGCACACACTAATGTATATAGAACAAACACTTGCCGTAAAGACAACGAGAACTAAAAATAAGAGCAGCAAAGACCACAAAATCGACATAAATCACTTAAATTATTGCCAATTCACATTTCTACCTAAAATAATAACGGTGCTGAACTGAAAAAAGGTTATTTTTCTATCCCGATAAAGATTTCGCAGAATTGGTATATGGCATTATGGACTAAAAGTAACGTTAAAATTTCCGTTAGTTCCGCTCAGCAAAAACGCGCCAAAATTCGTCAACTTCAGTAACCATAGAAACAAATGGAAATTTTGCAAAATCTAGGCCCCGAAAAATGCTCTTTTCGGTAAATTGGCGCTTGGTGCCACGTTTTTTCTCTTCGTGAAATGTACGTTTACAAACATAGCTACCTACACAGTACGTTCAGAAAATGCGATTCATTGCGGAAAAGCACGAAAATACTCAAATCTGAGGCCCTGAAATTGCAGTTTGACCACCAAGTTTTGTCACAATACGATTTTTAGGGTTCAACAAAAACGGAGGAAAACTTAACTTAGAAAAAACTCTGAAAGAAAAGGAACTTACCCATCGATAGATTTATGTCCAAGCTTGAACTGCACATATATTACAACTGTAACACCTCACTTATTTTCTACTGCGCATGGTATAAAAATAGGGAGAGTCCCATTAGATCATCGATTTCTGTACAGAGCAATGGTTTCACAACCAGCTCAACCGATAGAGGGCGTTTGGAGCTGTCGGTAACATCCTTGTCTTCAAAGGATATTTTACAGGTCCCCTGGGGAGCCTGTCCTTGGTTAAAATTCAAAGAGTTTGCAAAGGCAGGATTGTGTGTCCTGAGGTAGATTTAAGGACAAGGTTCATAAAATTTTTGAAGACAAATCTCCAGTCAAATAGCAACTCCCTGATTAAACCCCATCCGTCACTAAAAAAAATTTTGAATATCACTTGGCAGTGGCACTGTGTCTATCTTGCATCTAGGTAAATCTCAATATATTCCAGATAAAAAGCTCAAAATGCAGAATGCATATATGTTACATCCCCCTACCATAAGAGTCCTCCCTCAGGATAACAATCAATGTTCCTAACACTCAGAAAAATCTTGAGCACATTGCCGCTTATGGAATCACAAGTAAGTAAAATCAGCATTGCGGAGAAGAAAGCAGAGGTACCAGACCAGATTGATTAAGAGGTTTAAAGTTTTGCTTTTGTAGTATCTGATAAGAACAAGTTTGTAAAAAAAACTATATTGAAATGGGAAAGAAAAACAGAAGGAATACCTGTAGGTAACTAAAGGTTCTCATATTCATGGAACAGTTTGCCAGGAGCACTCTCTCCCACATGTACACAATTATGTTGAGTCAACTTGCCAGCTTGGGATGAATATATATCGCATTTATAACCTCTACTACAGTGGTAGCAGTGTGTCAATACTCAATACCTTTGCCACACAGGTAGTCTGTTCTTGAGGCAGTTGACATGTATTGGATAGAATTGCATACATGTACATCCTTATCAGGGTTGGGCAGTACTGTGAAATTTTGGTACCATTTGTATGCAGAACCAGTATACTATACCAGTAGTACCTGCTCTCAACCACTGTTTGTATTTTTACATCAAAATGGCCATTTTTATGCTATTCCAGCAGAACTTTGCATTAAAATTACTTCTGTCATAAAAGAAAATCACTAGGTGCTAATATACATCCACGAATTTGTGATTTTGAGACCAGTAGCCTACCATACAGCAATTTACTCTTAAGATTTTGAAACTTATGACCAAAAATCATGGACTGGTGTAAAAATATAAAATTTTACTACCAAATTTATGTCCTTTAATATAAGTAGAAAGGCAAATGCTGCTCTCAACTGTATGCTGATTTAACCAATGAACTTGGATTGTTGTTAGATTTTACTACATGTATTTGTCTAATAGTAAATTTGATATGATCCCCAGAATTCCCCACTGCTCTGGAAAAAATGCTGCAACACAATTTGAACATTCCAAAACAGGAATCCTTTCAACAGGTACTGTGAATTTTAAAGGACAGCACAGAGAACTGTCGTTCACTGCACATTGGAACTGCACCAAGGTTTTTCCACCCAAGTTGCAAAATTTCCATGTGTAGTATTTGTGTGTCAATTGCATGAAAATTTCTGGTGATGTTGCATGTTGATAAAATGTTAAAATGTGGACGTATGGTAACTTAATTCCAGTTTCACAGATGGCTATATTTTGATCATGACAAATTATGCCTGAGATAATAGAAGATATTAATTATTAATAATTAGATAATATGTTCAGCTGTCATTGTACAAAATTCACAGAAAAGGTGGAAAGGTTTCTGTAGGCTGTATCTTTTTGAACAGGAATCATTGCAGCAAGTTGGTATCAAGTCTTGAGGTCAAAGGTCAGGGTGGAAAAATGTTAATTACCTGTATGGAGTTAAATTTTCCACATTGTAACCCTTTTCGTATTTTAAAATTATACAAAAACAGTAAATTGCCCTCCAGTTGACAAAATTGCCCTCCAACTATCCAAATTTACTAGGGAGGGGTCTACTTTTTCTATTCATGGTCAGAGGTCATGGTAAATAAATATGCAAGGTATGAAAACTGTACAAGAATTTCCCACCTAACATAGAGACCGTTTCTGGCACATCTGGCATTTTTGTAGCTCCAAACTAACTCCCATGGTGCCCTTTTTCAGTTGTAGTCAGAGCAGTTTCTGGCACTTTTGCACCAGAGTGCCAGTCTAATTTTGAGCCCTGCCAGTCTTGAGACTTCCTGTACAAAAACCTGTGCTTCCCCAAAACCCACTGGCCCTGATAGCTATAGATGTGTCCTGCATCATTTTTCTGCATGTTTCACTCAAGTTCTCGGGTTAATGCGAGTCCTGATATAGCATATTGCAGGTAGGAACCACATAGGTATAGCCTACATTTTATATTGTAGTTGAAACTCAAAAAATATTTTGAAATGCAATGCATTTTCTTGATGTACAGGGAATTTGGTGAACTTGCTATGAATGAATTTTGCTAATTAAGTGAAACCAGTAATTTTAATGCCTGTCTGTCAAATTTGTATGTGAGCACTGCAAAAAAAAAAAAATAGTCAAGTTTTTCACATGGATAAGTAATACTTTAAGAACATTCCAAGGAAGTTATTTTCACTGTATGTCTTAACCACAATAAAGAAATTAGTCTTGTATGATTGTGAGTAGCGTTTCTCAAATTGCAGCTATTCAAGTTCGTGTTGGGGGTTAATATTACCGAAATTCCTTTAAATTAGTTTCAATAATGTTAAAACAGCTAGATCCGCTTCATGAAAGACTTTAAAGTGTTGGTATTTTGCACTTGCCAGATTCTTAAACCATTATGCTTTGTTAGTCAGTACAAAAAAAAAATTAAATATTATAAAAGCATAAAAAATAAAGTAAGTAAAATACGAAAGACTGCTCACTGCTCAGGCAACTTTTAAACATGCTGTAATACTACTCTCCTACCTTGTGTTAGAGGCAGTTTGTTTTTAAAGTACTTTATGACTGAAATGGTTGTCAAAATTTTCAATATCAAAGTGTTATTTAAAATTTTTGAAAGATGGAATAAAGCTGGTAGTAGTTCTTAAGTACTGTTTACTTTTTCCCCTTAAGGAGTTAAATTACTTTGGAAAAAATTTTAAACCTGTATTTTTGATTGAAATGACTCATGGGTTTAGATCAGTTGAAGGTTAGGTACAACAGCTTTTGTGGGCTTCACAAATCTGAAGGTAACTAAAAAGATAGAAAAAAAGGCCTTAGGTGTAAATCAATGTCAATTTGGTTGAACTTCCCTGTAGTGTTTGCTTGGGTACTTCTTCCATTTTCTGTTTACTTCTGCATCATCTTGACTACTCTGAGGTGCTTCCTGCAAGTTATTTTCAATTTCCGAGATTTGTTCAAATGTCATGAAAGAGCCCATTTTACTAATTGCACCCCTTAGACCAGGTTCCTAACAGATGTCTTTCTTCTGTTAAAAAAAAATAGCAAATATCTTGGGTAATCTGATCACTTTCCTAAACTTGTGCTGTGTTTGCAGTAGAAAGTGATGGCAGCGGAATTCAGTAGAAATTTATACTGTACTGGTATCTCATAGTGACCCCATGGTTTAACAGGTGGGTAGATTCATTGTGAAGACAGGTTGATATCACGGTCATTAACACAGATGGCCATTGATAAAGTTTTGTACCTTTAAATCTCTTCAAAAAAGGAAACGAAAAAGATTACAAAATTTTATGTTCTCAGTGGAACTTTAGTGTCATTTTTTCATTTGTAGTAGAATTCAAGCAATTAACCTTTTGTCTTTTTATAATTTACCACTTTTTTAAAGCATTTTTATTGACTTCATGATAAGGAAATATATTTGTGTGTCATAGGAGTATACTATTTACAATACAGATTACAACTCTAGCAAGGAAATGCATCTTGTTCCAGCTTATATTGACATCTAACACACTGAGCAGAAACTGCAAATCCATCAGGAAATGTAAGAAAGGAAACTTCCCTTCGACCTCCGGAAAAGCAAAGTCCTTTTACAAGTGAAATCAAAGGTGTGTGTCCTGGCATTTTGTGGTTAGATTGCAGTTGGTTGGAGAAAAGTGTCAATGCAAAAACAAAGCAGTTTGCATGGCCAAGTTAACAGGAAATTGATACAGAGCCAAATAAGAGGCTTTAGTAATGGTCTGACAGTAATTCAGGAAAGATGTGGTGAAAGGTACACCCAAGGTACACCTTTTGTGCTTCTGTTTCATAGAATATCTCTTGACTTCTTTATGGCCTACAGGAATGTTTATTTAATTTACAAATGGGCTACTAGTGTGTTTTGAAACAAAACTTGAAAAAGTAAATGCACAACCTTTAAAAAATTAAACACAAACACTTAACTTCCCACATAACAAGTATTTTTGGAAAAAAATACTGGCCACCGGAAAAAGGACAATTTATGTAACACATGTACTTTGTCACTTTGTATCCCTGGTCTTGTCTGGTTTCGAGGTTAACGGCTGAATTGACATTTTCTTTAATTTAATTTTTGTTCATCATTTCGAGATCATTATCACAAAGATGTAAGAATTTGTTAACTGTCTTACCATTAAGGTTTTGTAAAGCCAAATGGTGGATGATTCAAATATTGGTTATTTGTTAAATGCAGTATCCATTATCCACAAATTAATCTATTTTTCACCTCTTGCAAAAGTCCAAAGATTTTTTGTCGAAGAATAAAACCATTATTGCCATGTACTCCGAGCTGGAGAATAGTTATTGTTTCACTTTTCTTTGTCTTAGTCTTCTCTTCTTCCTTAAACGTGCGTTTTATTTAAATTGACTTGTAACATTTGTTTTTGAAAATTTCAGTAGAGTGGTTAAGTCACTTGAATTAAAATTAATTGAATTTATGGTCCCAGTCAGCCTCTGTCACCAATTTTTTGGATATTGCTTCAGTCACTAAGTGCTTCATGGCTATGTACTTTTTCAAAAATGCAGGTTTCTTGTGTACCTAATATTTCTTAAGTACCTGTATCTTTCTGCTTTGTACTTTACATGTGTCTGATTTATTTGCATTAGCTACGGAGGGGGAGGGTATCATTCTTGAGTATAACAAATGTGTTTGATGTATGTTTAGGCATGAATAAATGATAAATCAGATTTGGAGGTTGAGGTATATTGCTCTTATTGCTACTAAATCTTTTGAAATGGGATTTGCCTACTGGTATATTCCATGCACTGGAGGTAATGGAGGGATGCAGTGCCCTTGGATGTAAAGATATAACTGCTTAGCCCATTAGCATTGTTGCACTTTGCCATCTCTACAGACAACTAAGTGTCATGTACTTTTCCTTCCAAATCTTCAGAATAGTGCACACATAGTGTCACCAAAGAGAATTAAAATAGGTGTTGTTGTCTTCTTACAAGTTTCAAGTGTTGGTGATGTCTATTAACTTAATTGCACTAGATCAGGTTAGGGTAACATTTTGCTTCCTTTGAGTCCAAAAGTTTATAGAAAATTACAAAGTTAATGGCTCCGTAATATCTCCATTAAAGAAATTCAATTGGCTATTTACAGCCCTTCAGAGACTTTCAGGATTAAAGATTAATTTACAGGTATCTCATCTGCCATCTCAATGGCCTGTTTGATGGGGGTGAGGAAAGGGTAAATAATTTTGCTCTTTTACTGATTCACATGGTTTATTCTGTAAACATATTCAGTCTGCGTGCCACAGATGATAAAAGACTGATATGAGATTTGCTATTCTCTTAATTACATAATTAACAGTTTACAAAGTAAGGACCAAGAGTTGACAAAGTGGAAATATCCCTCTGCAAGTGTTTGTTAACATGTAAGTGTGTATGCACTTAGTCTGTAATTTGTAGACTTATTATGACATATAGAGGCTCATTTTGGAAAATGGAGAATACCTTTAATCATAGTATCTTTGTGATAACCTTATGTCCACCTATTACACTTGAGATTTCAAATAATGATTGCTGGATTGAATTCTAACACTATTATGCCCAAAATAGACTTTAACAGTAATTAGGGTTGCCGAGCCGATTGTAAATGAGAGCTAGCCTAGGAGTCAGTTACTTAGTGATTGGTTAATCTTTTTATAAATTTCTCCATATTTTGCTTAATGTTGTGTTAGTTTGAAACCTGAAATGTGTAATGGTTGCACTTTATTGCTAATGAGTTATTAATACTTATCCCAAGTTCATACAGATCATATGCCAGGGCTTGAAATATTAAGCTCAAAAAAGGGCACAGCCAAAATGAACAAATTGGCTGTCGGTCTATGTTATTTCATAGGACATTGACTGAGAGGCACCACAGCCATCAGTAAGGGACCGACAGCCATGGCTGTCGGTGCTGCCGGTTATTTCGAGCCCTAGTATGCACATTATCAGAAGATGATTTGGTGTCAACCAGCTCATAATCATGTCATAGGCTAAAAACAGTGAATGAAGCTGGGACTTTTGATGGCTTGTTGATAACTATTGATGAGGACCTGATGACAAAGATGTAATCAAATGTGAAACCGGGTTTTGTACAGTATCTAGTATGGGTCAGGAATGGTACGCTTCCAATTTGCTCTAGACCAGGGACTCTCCCAAGTGTTTTTGGTCGAGGGTCATTTTCAATTGGGTCTGTACTTTCTAACATTTGTGTTAGCCATAATTTATCAAAGTGGTTTGTTTTCTTGTAAAAATTGTTGAGCTCCTGAAACCATTTGCAGGGCATTTGAATGTACTTTGCAAGCCTTCAAATGAGTCACTATGGGTCAAGAGAACAGTAGGCTCCTGCCACTTGAGAACCTATGCACTAGACTTTTTGAGCTAATTTTTGAAGACTGTTGAAAAAGGCCTTGATGATGTGAATACTACATGCCTGATGACTTAAGATGTGAGCTGCAATGTTTGTGTACCCATAAAGGTCTAGTGATATGTACATAAATGACCTACCTGCCACAAGGCTGGAAAAAAGGTTTATTTCCTGGTAAGCAAGTCATGTTATCTACAACTTTTACATGTTTTCATACACAAATCTAGCTAAATTGCCGTCCAACTGCCCATGCTTCCCCGATAGCCAAATTTCCACTGAGGAGCCTCCCACATTCCTTTTTCCTCCCATGCCTGCCAATTGAATGAAAAAAACACTCAAAACACGCAGTTCATATCAAAATCCATCAATTATTGACCATTTTACTTCACACTTAAATACTGGTTTTGCACCATATCCTATCATGAATATGCATAGGTATATTTGCAAAATTGTGAAATGGATGGAAGGGCTCATAAAATACATGTTATGTAATCCTTTGGCTAACCTTCATTCCAAGGACAGTTTTAATGGCATGCACTGAGGAATTTAATGTGGAAGTAGCTATTGACTTACATTAATTGCTAGGTAATTTACAGTTAATTTATAAAAGGTTTTACACAAAAGAAATAGAAATACAGACCCTGTGCAACACACCACATCAAAAATTTAGAACAGTTAATGTGAAATCTCAGAAATGGTCAAACTTTGAAGAGGTATACTGTATCTTGAGAAAGGTAAAAGATCTTAAAATAATTCCAGCAGAGTGTTCATCAGGGGATCTTAGTCTGTTATTTTTGAGGAAAACAGCTGGTTTGTTCACAGGTCCATAGACCTTTAAATCCACCCTACTTTACCAGGTAACTTCCCCCCTACCTTTGCCTCTCCCTTGGTCACAGTCTGTGTAAAGAATGTCACATTGTTCATGCTTCTCTGCCTTTGCCTGCTTGTGTAATTAAAATTTCAATTAGAATTCTACCTTGTGGTGAGAAGAGTAGGAGCCTTTACCTGAAGTGCACACAGAATTCTCATAAATAACTTAAAAAACTGTGTCATGACAGCCTTAAGGGATGATGATTGATTGCAATTCTTGAATCACTTTCTGTGCCCCTCTCTCCCCGTAGTCAAACAGTCGGGCTTTTTCCTTTTTTTGTTTTTTCTGTTGTTATGAGGCTGGTCAACTTTCTGCTCTGGTTTGAAATGTAGTTTGCATGAGCCTGGCTACTCTTACCTCTGGCTGTTTGATGAGAAGGAAAGGTGGTGATGGCCGGTATTGATTGGTTGAACCAGTGCATGGCATCATCCAGTTCGCCAGCAGCTCCTTGCCAGTCAACGCTGCTAGTCAGATCAATAGATTGCAGTGTACAGGCCAGTTCAACTTGCGAGTGGATTCACATTGGTTTTGGTGTAATCATGATAACAGCCATTACATTCGTGCAAGCTCATCTATCTGCGGTGTTTAGGGAATTGAGTCACCTGGACGCATTCATTTGCAAAGAGCAGCAAATTGTTTGATTTTTCTCTTAAATTCAAAGCTCATTTGGTTTGCATTAGAAGTACAAATGGATGGGGGGAAACTTGATGGTATTGTCTTAAAAGGGTTTGCAATAAATTACAAGAAGGTCAAGTTAAGAAAGACAGTAATAATTGCGTGGCCAGCAAGAAAGGAGACAAGATTGAAAGCAGCTTGTTAATGATGTGAATTTTATGAAACACTTTTAGTGTCGTACTTTTAGGGTAGTAATATTATTGAAGTGACAACACAGATGGGGAAATGTTGGACTGCCTTGACTGGGAATTTTAGTGAGAAAAATTTTCTCTGAAATGATGTGAGGATTATTTTTCAGAGGAAGAAATTAAATGCTGCAGAAATGTGTAGAGTACACATTATATGAACAGAACTTGCAAATTTGTAAATGTAGGTCTATGCGATACCCGTGTTTGCATAATAATGTTGTATGGTAATATACACTTGGGGCTGTGAGCAAAATGTCCTGGGAGGCTTTTTGTCATTCTTCAATTTTATTAGTAATTAGATGTCAAGTAGATTGGTGCATGTTGTGTGAAGGTTTCTGTTCCGTTTTGCCTTGAGTTCTCTCTGTGCTTAACTCATTTTAGTAATATTTAGGGCAAAAAATGGTGGTAAAGTAGTGTTGTAAATATGCTTGCTGGCATGGTTAGTTTTGAAAACCATCGGTGGTGAATAATAAATTATTTATCTAGTGTGTAGTGGCTTAGTTTATGATCCTAAATTTTTAATGTGTTTTGTGATATGATAATAGGTTGGTTTTAATTAGAGAAGTCTGTTTTCCCTTAGGCATACATACATTTTCAGCCTAATGTTTGTTGCATACATTTTGTATCCCATGGTGGATCACACGAGTTGCTTTAACCAGGTTTTATCAGGCATGAGCTTTTTCCGCGGATTTCCGTGATTTTTTTCCAACTTCCACTATTTTGCATTTTCATTTCCGCGAAAAAATGTGAAGTTGAAAATGGGAACGGCACATGATTTAATCATAAGATGTCAGTGAAACAGCATAGTGTCTTCAGTAAAATGTGTATTTCCACATATTTTGTTTACATGTCACTGCAGCTAGAAATGCATAGTCGACATGTTTAATTATGATACCCTTTTTCCTTGTCATATCATAGCTCCTAGGTCATACTGTAGTGTGCTGCTTGAAAGTGGAAAGTAAAAGTGGAAGCAAACAGTCATGTCCACTCCATATACCTAGTACATACAGTACTATAATGCACTGATTTAGTGCAAGTTTTGTATACAACATGTACGTACGTCCATTGGCACTGGCTGTGTCTGTACGGTACCCGGTTGTTTCGCCCCCTTGCCAGTTCGCCCCCAACCAGTTCGCCCCGGTCATTTCGCCCCCTTGCCAGTTCGTCCCAAACTGGAAGTCGTTTCGCCCCCAAGTACCTACCAGTTCGCCCCTAGATCTTAGTTGCAGTTGTTAAGTTCATATTGTTTTTTCGAAAACCTTTTTTTACGACAGCAGTGGAGAAGGCCCTGAAATATGGGTTCAGAAGATATGGCCCTGAAACATGGGTGAACATGACGTGGAGAAGGCCCTGAAATATGGGTTCAGCAGAGAGTTAATTTAAAAAAAGCATTCTTTTTGGGAAATATGAATGCAAAATAAAAATGAAAAGAAAAAAATTAAATGCTGTATGAGCCTTTGCCGCATGCTAAGTACAAAGGACGCAAAAAAAAAAAAAAAATGAAAAATTGGCTCCAAAAAAGAGAGTGAATTTAAAAAACGTTCATTTTGGGAAATATGAACGCAAAATAAAATGAAAAAAAAAATAAATGCTGTATGAGCCTTTGCCGCAAGTTAAGTGCAAAGGACGAAAAACAAAAAATGAAAAAATAGACTAAAAAAAAAGAGAGTTGATGTACACAATATGAAAAAAATGGTAATTTCACCTAAAAAAGACGTATGTATGAGTCTTTGCATTTGGAATATTGCATAGGACGAAATTTAGAGGGTTTAAAATTAGGGGGCGAACTGGTCAGCACTTGGGGGCGAACTGGTAGGTCTTTGGGGGCGAACTGGTCATCGCTTGGGGGCGAACTGGTCATCGCTTGGGGGCGAACTGGTTGCGGGCGAACTGGCAAGGGGGCGAAACGACCGTAAACCGTCTGTACATGCAAGTGTGTAGATGTGCACACTGAAGCTATAGTCGATATACATGCTTGGTACTAAATTTATACTACAACGTAGCTTGTTAGGCACTGAACAGAACGATTGTCTGCAAAGGTAATCAAAGCTTGTATATTCACAGGGCATGTACAAAATACTCAACTGCGCCCTTTCCTACATCTTTATAAGGTTTAAGTCTGGTTGCATATTCTGTTCATATATATCTGTCACTAACTTAGTGGCATTGCCATTAGGCCTAGCCTACCTTCTTACACTATCCTAACATAGGTTATGTATGTGCACTGCTAGTGAGCCTAGCCCATACTCTCACAGGCTGAAAAGTTTCTGGGTCTGAAGAAGGCAGCCGTTCTGGGATTTGGCTTGAAGTTCATAACAAACTGGTACCAATTTTCACCAAAAGAGCTAGGAATTGGTGCCTTAAATTAGGCCTTACCTAACAAGGCCTAATGTTTGGCCTTTGAAGTTTTGGCCTAGCCTAGGCAAGGCATGGCTCTTAAAAGTTAAATGTGCTTTACATTACAGAGCACAGCCAAGGCACTTTCCTTAGCCATATGTTCTGATGTACAAAAAAGGGCTACTATTTACTAGTAGGTAGGCCCTATACTTTAAAGCCTAGGCCTAGGCAAAAATCCTCTAAAATGTGCTGCAAGTTGAATGGTGTTAAAACTTAATAGTGAGCCGTAAAATAATCTTGGACATTGGATCAAAGAAATAAAGAAGCCAGTTGGTATGAACTAGGTTTTGGGAAAGACAAGGTATTAATGCTGACCCAACTTAGTGAACCTTAACACATAGGCTATACAGTATGTTAAGTGTAGGGTGCTTTTGTTATTTGTTTCATCAAAATATGATAAACAATTAGCCCATTTAGGCTATGTGAAATCTTAAAAATCCAGGAGCTTCCGGGGGCGCTGCCCCCTGGACCCCCGCCAGGGCGTTGCCCCTGGACCCCACCAGGGGCCCAAAGGCGGGCCCCTGGACCCCACCCGTAAGAGTTCGCGCTTCGCGCTCAGACTGACGCCTTCGGCGTCAGTATACTACGTACCACATTCAAAAGTTCAGTGATTTTTTTTGTATGTCAGGCTCATCCCTGTTTTATATGTGGTATCTCTGTGCAATAGAACTATAGAAACTAAGTGGATTTTCCAAAACACCACAGTCATATTCTCAAGCTAACAGGTGATGTTTTGGAAAGAGTGTCCTTTGCACACAAAGTATTTTGGGCGAATGTGCATTTCAAAACCATGCTGTCCAAATCATGAAACTATTGCTTGTGATTCAGTCTCATGCACTTATGAGCTGGATAATGAGCTGCTCCCCCAAATGGTCAAGATTAGGCTTCATGTTTTCTGTCCAGAAAAAAAAAAAAAAAAAAATGTGGAGATCAACAAATCTTCCTTTCGAGTAGTGGTTACTCAAGGTGGCATCTCCATTATGAAGTTGCTGTCAGGGTGGAAAAAATTGCTGATCACTCAACCTCAGGAGCATGCACTGAAGGAGGTATTTTCATAAATTGATGACCATGGACATTGTCGAATATCAATATGACCAGTGCAATAATACATGTACTAATGTCTTATTGTTTTACAGAGAATTGCAGACAAACAGAATATCCTACCTCAGAGACAATAGCTTCAGCGGATTGGATCATCTGGAATCATTGTAAGTTTTATTACTTTTGCATGTCACATGTAATTATCTCACAAAATACATCCTAGCCATCTGCAGTTTGGAAGGGTTGAAGTCAACTTTGTACCCTCTCCCCCCTCCCCCCTTCCAAAAAGGGAGTTGAGGTAGTTGAAGCCAGGGGACAAAATTTTCCAAGGTGCCTATTTACAAAGAATGCAACATTTGGAAATTAGAGTATAAAGGTGGAAAATTAAAGACTTCAAACATAAATAATATGGCAGTATGGCTGTCAGTGTACAGTAGAAGCAGCAAGGATGAGGCCAGAGGGAACATTTCTCCAGGATGCCAAGGCCATGTACCATTGGTAAATCAAGTTAGAAGCTTGGAAAATTTAAAGGCACCAATGAAATATAATATATGACATAGGATTCAGTGCAGGGGCATTAATGCAAACAGAAAGGGTACCAGTCATGGCTATTTTATCTCTGAATTTGTGTTTTGGTGTATGGATATCATACAGTTAAGGAGAATTGATAAGAATCAAGTTTGTCCTAGAATCTGAGATTGGGTGAAGTACTAAGTCCTGTTTCAGAAAACTAATGAATATTCATTGGCAGAATTCAAAAGTTATGCACATAGTTATTCTGCAATAAGACTTTTTGCAAGCTTGATTGCACTCAGAATTGTTGGGTTGTGGAAGATAAAGAAATTGCACTCGGCACACATAGTATGCGAAATACATCTAATTTGAAACATGAGAAAGTTTTAAGACCAGAATGATGATGTACATGCTGTTTATTAAAGACAAAGAAACCACAGCGGAGAACCTTGCATACACTCCCTTTTGATCTAAAAAGTCACGATATCTTCTAAAATAAACTCCAGTGTCATTACTTATGCCTGGATTTTCTACATGTACACAAGTGCATTGGAGATTGGAAAAGGGCTTGTAAGAACCAATGGACATAAAATTATACTTATACTGAGTCCTTGTTAGTTAAAAAAAAAGTGGAGGATGAAAAAATCAAACTTGGATATCAATTGATGAGCTGTCAAAATTCGAAGTAGGATGCCTAGGCACCTTAAAAATTGAAGAAATTCCAAAAGACCATGGACATGAAGGTACTTTGAATTGGATCCATGTGAGATGTGTAAGTTTTGTATGTATCAGTGCAAGGAAAAACACACACACACACACAAAAACACACACACACACACAAAAAATAAAATAAAAATATTGTCTGCCTCAGAGAGTATAGAAAACAGATTTATCAGTGTATTAATATGACCAGGCTTATACCGTACGGTACAGCTGGGAATTGCACTTCTAACATGATTTCTGCAAACATGGTTCCATGGTACAAAGTTCCACGCTACCCACGGTGATTATGAAATATACCATTCACTGTAAAACATGCTTTTATAACTTCCTTCATAGACTATTGCTGTGGAGCTGTAGGTAAATGATGTATGTGTACGCTATGTCAGTATAATTCATTATTTACAGAGATCTGTAGAGTTAAAAGACCTTCATACAATTCTGTTTATAAGCCTGCAAACTTGTCAGTTGTTTTGGTCTGTGTCCCATGAATTACCACAAACTCTGTATATACCAACCACTGTTTAGAGGTCTGTACTTGTCTTGTCAAGTATTAAGCTAATGACCATACAAGTCCTTCAAACAAGATATGCTGGTACTATAAATAATGCCCTGCTGTTGCACAAAGTCTCTACCTTGGGATTTGTAGTTTCTCTACCTGGACAGAACACTCCTGGATGGTTTTTTAAACTGTAAACAGTGTATAGTCAGATTAGTAACTTGCGTAGGTATGAATCAGTCCTGTGATAAGTACATTTGCACTAAAGTAAAGCGGTTGTGCTGTTTTAGTGATTTTACACCTTGCACATGAGATGTAGTCATCAAGATTGAAATAGAGGACTTAGCATGTTTAAAGCTGTCCTCTACAAGAGTAATTTTTAGTAGACAGAAAAGGGAGACTTGGCTGATATATGTTCTACAGAGTATATTGCTAGGGTTAAAGGTTAAAATGAGGACTAACACTAAAACAAACTTGTACAATGCCAATATTAAACACGCTTTTAAGGGACAGCCTACTTTCTCCTACTTTTTAATTTTTAATTCCTCCTTTTGCCTTGAAAATCCTACTTTATGATACATTTTCCTACACTTTTTTGACTTTCGCATAAAATAGCATTTTCAAATTAATAAAAAATATCTTATAGTAATAGTCACTTATAGCTGTCCACTATTCTTCAGGACAGATCAGTGAAAACCTTTAAAGTCCTACTTTCGCTCTAAAAAATCCTACTCTGTTTAATTGCACATATTTATCTTCTTTTTTTTTCTTCTCAAATTGGTACTTATTCAGTATTCACATGGAAGCTTGCCCACATGCCAGTAGCTGACTGTGATTGAAATGTTAGGGTACAAAAAACATTCCCAGACTGCAGTATCAGTTGATGTTAGATCATGTAACTGAAGAAAATTGTTACAGGGATCTGGGCAACACTGAGTGGATGAAAAATTGGCCAAGTTATAAAGAAATATCAATATAGATATGCATTATGCATGAATCCGCTTCGCTGCATCATTTGCATGTTAACAACATTTAAATTTTTTAGAAGCATGTTAACCATGACAGTTTAAATTTTCAAGACCTGATACCTCATGAAGTTGTGAGGCATCATCATAATTTAGAAAACCAAGATGAGGATACAAACTGTTGGGAAAATATTTCTCAATGGCAGTCCTGAGTCCACAGCTCCCAACAGTTCATGAGGAATCTGTCATTAATTTAAAGAAACAAAGAAGGTGGTAGCCATTTCCTAGATTTAACAGCCTTGATAATTTTATATCAGTCATCATTTGGCAATCTTAGTATCATGCAGACACACATGGATTGAAGCGGTTTCCTTTACTTTCATGAAACCGTTAACAAGCCTTAAACCACCTTCAATCCCCCATTGGAAGATCCAGTGTTCAAAGGAGTTTGCCGCTCCTGCTTACAGAAGAAAAGGATTAACAAGTGCGCTGTAGCAAAGGATTTACTCCCCATATACCGCCTCTGCCGTCTGGCCTTGAACTAGAGGTTTGGTGTGAATCACTGGAAGTATACCCTGAAGCAAGCTAGATGGGAGATAAACTGGTTATGAATAATTGCTATTGAATTTGGTGTGGGGATGATGCGTGTGGTTATTTGTCTGCCAGTGATATAGCACGAAAGGGAGGTGCTTTTTTTTCAGACAATTTTGAAAGTCTTGTGGTTGAGTCTTCATGAACCCTAGCAATAGTGCTCATTTCTCCCACACCAGGTGTGATGCAGAACTGGAATACAGTACCAGCAGTAGTTGTGTAGTGATGCTGTAGTCTGTTTGTTTGTCTGTATGATTGATTTGAGGTCACTCTCTGATGATTTGTTCCAAACAATGAAATGTGTGACAGAAACACTTATTCATCCTGTTGGCCCCTTAAATGTAAATAGTGTACATGTTCCTCACACCTAGCCTGTAAATAGTAGTCTGCTGATAAAGCTGTGCACTTTTTTCTTCTATAGGTCTATACTTTGACAGCTGATGTAGGCCTACATTATGTATCTGGTAAAATCTGCATTTCTTTTTCTCTTATTAAGTGGAGAAAGAAACTTGACATTAAATATTGTATGTACTACCTTCCCCAGGTGTTTTTCACATTACCCCTGGACATGAACATCAAAGTATTCATAAAATTCATAAAAAAGGAAGATACAGAGAATGATAGCTGAGTCTCATATGTACTTGAATATTTGGGGGGTGCTTGGGTGCTTCAAATAGTCAGATTTCAGATCCCAACTAAACAATCAAGTGACAGACGTATGTAATAAAACGTAATGCTTATATCATTTAATCTTGGATGAATAGGTGTATTTTGATTTATGGCCATAATAAATCTTCGCACACAAATGTTTTTCTTTTTACACCATTGAACATGGAAGACGATGAAAAGTTAGTGTGTGTGGATCCTTTTTCCTTTGTTTTTTTGTTGGTTTGGAATGCTGATGTTAACACTGGAACCAGTCATCCATCATAAAAATCATAACACATGTTGCAAGGGGTAATACTTCCAGCCGCATTTGAATGTTGTGCTAACAGTTTATCACTTTTCGTTTGTCAGATGGAAATGTTCACTCTCAAAAACTTTTATGTTCTTCTTGTAGCACATGACTGAACCCACAGGAGATTGTCTTCTGTCTCATAAAATGACACTCTGAGCTGCCTTGGACATATGTTTATCTCTGAAATTGTAAATTAGTTCTTGTTCAGAAAGTACAACAACCATATTGAATCCCATGTTTAATATTTTTGAATCAGTGAACGACTTCATTTGATTTGAATTCCCCACCTTCGGTGGTAAATATATATAGGGATGCACATCTGTATCTTGTCTTAGAGCACCCTGTGCTAGGTACCACTAATATCCTTTAAGAGCATGGCAAACTGTCTGGCTTCTATAAACCAACCTCCTTTTCTTTCTTTGTGTGGGTCTCCTTGTATGCATGATGCTGCTACAGCACACTGTATTGCATTGAGCAAAGAGCCTCATGCTGCTGCCGCTACCAACAGCTGTTACTTGCTCTAGCCAGCTTGTCAACAGGAACCAACATGGCAATTATTTCAGACTTAGTACATCAGTCCTTGATCTCTGCCTGTTATCAAGTCAACTTACTAACAGCCCCCTGCTAGGATGTGACTAGTAAGTCTAAAGATCCCGCATAACTGTGCTGCCGACTGCATAGGTGTTGACAAAGGTGTATAGGGTGATGTGATATCTGCCCTTTTGTATGTACACCACTAGAACCTGTCATCGCAGGGAGAACATGACATGTGAAATACCCCAATATTTTTTCCTTCAAGAGTCAGAAAGATAAGAAGACAGGGAGAATTGCCTTTTTGCCTGTCAGTGATGGGAATAGATTCATTGGGGAAAGAGAACTGGAAGAACTTAAGATCGGTGGACTCGTGGAGAGAGAACTGGGTGATAGGAGAGTGCAAAAAGTGGCTCTCTGATGGACTTGATCTTTACATAAAAGTAAACTGCTGTACTGAAAAATATAGGCAGTAGGCTACAGTAATGTATTGTGGTGTCTGCATGGCTTGTAATGATAGAAACAAGAAAAAATGTGACATGTAGGCCTATACAGGTATCAAAGAACCTGTCTGAATGATATAACTTGATTTGAAAAGTTGTCGTGTTCTCTTCCAAAGTAAGAGGTATTCTCTACTTGTTGCAACTTCTCCTGACATTTATTCCAAATATCTCGGACTGTGAACAGTGCTGTGGAACCTTGTTTTAGTTCTGAAGTTGTATCTAGTCAACATCCCAGAGGTGTTTAATTGACAAATGCCTTCCAAAGGACATTTTTCTGCACCATAAAATGTTAGGTTGTACTGGTGTGACTTCAGTATAAATATTTAGAGGATTTACTTGATGAATGTGTTAGTAGGCTCTGCCACCAGCAGGAAGATGAGAGGAAGCCGCCACTGCCTTGGTTGCTATGATAAATGCCCTTCTAGATGAGTTTGGCTGTTGAAATCAAGTCCCAATAATCTGACTATACACGTCTCATTTAGTTTAAGGACTTTTTTGGCACCAAAATGTTTCTTTTAACACCATGGTTTGATGAGAAATATTTATTCTTCTCACATTGGCTGTCTAGATGTCTTCCTTTTGTGTCTTTTGTGTTTATTGGAGTAATTTTTCATACTTTCCAATTGATTTGTAGCTTTCCCACAAACTTTAAAGATTTTTGATGAAAAGAATTATTTTAATACAAAACAGAACAGTGAATCATGAGACAGTGACAGGATGGGTGGGAATAATTTTGTCGGTAAACATTTCATGTTGGGTTTTTGCTTAATATTGCAACTTTGTTTTTATTAATGGAAGATTTGATTTTTACAAGTATAGAAAACTGTCAGCTAGGTAGTATAGTGTGGGAGGAAATATGAAAATGATGGCATCGTCTGAGTCAATAAGAATGTAAATTTCACCCGAAAGGCTTTGTTCAATATTGCATCTAGCCTTGTGTTCCTACAGTTGTATATAACTTATTGTTTCTAAATAAATATGTCAGGTTGAATTCTTTGCGTTATTTAGTTCATCATATGTCTAATCATAAACTGGTCTAGTGAGCAGTTTTTACGGTTCAACATTTCAGAAGGCACTGATGGCAAAAGACTCATGACTCTTTGGTTGAAATGTTTTCAGGCCTTATGTCAAATCTTGAGTTTCATGGGAAATAATTTAAGGGACAGATTTCTTAAAATTATGCAAATTCAAACATTTATGCTGTGTGTAATTTCTGGCCAACTGTACTTCAGTACTGCCGACATCCCCTTTGTCAACTGAAATATATTTGGCATTGTAAATATTCCTTCATGGTCCTCTTTTCAACCATTCAGTACTCTCAAAGTCTCTTGATAGACCTACAAGATGTAGTGACAGCGGATTAATGTAATGAAATTGCTAAAATAAATTTGAAATTTCCATCCTAATACGGCAATAGTTCAATAACCCCTTACCATACTTGAAAAGGTAATCACGAGTTCACGACTTCAGCTGTAGTGTTACATTTCCCATACATTACAATTCTGTACAGTAGACTGGCAGGCATGATAAATTGATTCAGTATAGGGTGGACAGCATGAACTGTATCGTTCCATCATTGGCAGGTTCAAAACATTTCCTGGCCATCATGCACTGAAATAAATACAAAGTGATTGATTGCTCAAACCATAACAGCTTTTCAGTGGGGAAAAAAGGTAAATTGCTTTGTTATAAGGCTGTCCTGTGTATTCACATTGTGTATTTGCAAAAAATTGAAATGTATAATGTATAAAATATTATGTTATGTAAATTGGTCTAAGGGTTAAGTGAGCTCACAGTCAATAGGTGAAGCACACATCAAAAGTAGAGTATTTATTGAAATTTAGATAGATTGCCCTGTTTTGCCTCTTGTCGCATATCACATTGATATTAACACATTAAAAACACCCTTGCCATTCCTCTTGTCCTTCGGCTGTGTAAAGCTATCCTAAATTATTCTCAGTTTCATCAGATTTGACATTCCTCCACTCTTAGACCTGCAGTATTATTCTTGTTCAGTACTTGTGTGGCTGTCCTTGTATATTCTCTGCATGCTAATAAACCCACACTGAGCCAAGAAAATTGTACTCTTATCAACACACCAGTATGCTGCCGAGTTCTTCTCTTCCCTCAAGGTTGAGTTGGCATTTATCAAGTTCCTGCCGATCAGAACTTGTCAGAATCTCACGCCCAGCCTTCTCCAGGAGCTGTGCACAGTAATGATTGCCGGTGATTTTTATTCTAACACCTTATACTCGCAGCCTGCCCATAGGCCTCTCCTTGGTCATTAGCATACAGTTTGACGGCCATGCGAGTCGTGGGATAGGGCATGTTATTTCCAAATGCCTCAGCAGGTGAGTGGAGGAAACAGAGAGAATGTAATATCCAAGTACCTCATGAGATGGATTACTTTCCCTGGCCTGACTGTCAAATCTAGAGCAATTATGCACAAAAAATGTGTTTGGGACAAGCAGGTAGTAAAGAGAGTGGCATTTGCATTAAGTGGTGATTCAGTGTGGTACACGGCATGAATAAATGCCCATGAAGCACGGTAGGTATTTGTGTGCGGTTTCAAAATGTAAAACATGGTTAAATTGTTTTGTATTTGCATGGTACTGGATGGATAAAGGGCATGTAGGTAATCAAGTTATCTTCCAAGTGTCTAAGGTTTGGCACATAAACATCCAACCTATTAAAAACATCAGTTAAAACCAAACCCAATGTGAAGTGTTCATGTTGATTAGTTTCGGTTAGTGGAAGCAGAAAGGAACTCCAGGTAATGGTTTTCTAGTGTTTTTTTTTTTTTTTTTTTTGGGGGGGGGGGGGGGGGTGTTGGTTTTGTGTCCTCTGTGTTTGTGAACAGGAAGAATGGATTTCTAGATTCAAGCCACTGTGGTAACTAATGGTCACTCTTAGTGTTTTATTTGTGTACATTTTGGTGGGAGGAAACCTTAACTTGACTAAGTTGCAGCATATGACCAATTTTAATTTTGGTAACTTGATAAGTCACTTAAAATTTCTTTATCAGCTGGTACTGGTGCTCGTTCATGTATTCATCACATGTAGTGGTGTTGTCATTGACTTTGAAAGATGTTCCAGTGGAATCCTTAACTTGTAAACATCTTCCGTCTACACATATACAATATAGAGAAGCCCCTTCCACGCCAGTCTTCTGTCAGTCCATGGCTCCATTTCAAGGTCCTTGTTGTGGGGAAGGTATAGGCTAATTACCACAACATGTTTCTCCATACAGCCTAGCAATGTCTCAGCTCAGTGACTCTCAAAAGACAGTTTTGGCCACAAATTGAATCTTTTGTTACGTAGGCTTTCCCTTCTGTGTTGATCATGGTCCTGAGGGGTGTATTGAAGCAAGCTCACTTGTGGCTGCCATGCTTGATGAGGTTTTACTAGCTAAGCTTTGATGGACAAGAGATAAAGTGCATGGTATAAGCCAAAGCAAGACTGAGTTTATTTTCAATGGAGACACAGTAAGCTTATCTCTCAACAGAGGTTGCTGCTTCTGGCTTCCTTTGCATGTGTTTATGTATGCACAGTGTCCATTGGAAGACTTCAACACTGTGGTGATTGCTAGTTGTGCAAGCTATGCAGGCAAATCTTTTGTTATACACCCCATTATGTCCAAGTTCAGCAAAGAGATTGAGTGGCCTTAATGGAGGTTTTTATGAGAGAAGGAATAAAAGATTCACAAGGCTTATCTAGGTTGGCAGCTTGTGGTTGTATTTTCAGTCTTTCATTTGCCTTTAGTTCCTGGCTCAGTAATTGTTTCTCAGTACTGGAACTGTTGCTGGCATTTTGCAGAGTTGTATAATGAACAATAGATGTTGTCTTCCTGGTAATATATCAGATGTAGCAGTTCAGAAGAAGTGAATATTATGAAAGAATACTGTTTTCTTTCCTGGTCTGTTTACTCTTTGAATCCCCCCAAAAGTGAAGTCACCGAAGTGCTGTGTTATTGGCTTTGCCAGAGGGTTAGCACAGGCAAGGAGAAATCAGACATGTAGAGAAGGGAGGTGCTGTTATTAGGAGCAAAATAGACTACCTACACACCCAGCCACTATATTGTTTTGATATGTAGGTCTGTGCCTTCCCGAGTATTTGTCATGTATGATGTGATAAAAGGCTATGGCTTTTTCTGAAAGAAAAAAAAAAGACCCAAAGCAAAACAAAATGGAAACCTTTGCTACACTACAATTATATGTCAGTTAATGTACTGAACTGTATAAAGAATGTTTGGTATTGTCTGTAGGGTCTACTGTTCATACTCAGTTAATGTAGATCTGCTTTTGTGTAATGGCTGTAAAATTGGCCCTTCATTTTGTATTAGATCAAAATAAAAAAGAAAAAATTGTTCCCATACATTTGGAAGGAATGAAATGAAAAGATTTTCAAAGTAAAAATGCAGTGAAGTATGAAATACTTGTGACAACAGATCAAACAACATATTGTTGAAAACTTGCTCTTAACTCCCAAAGGAATTTTGTGAAAAATAGAGATAGGTGTACTTTCATAGTACTAATTTAACCAAAGGGGTAATACATAGCATATGAGCATTATGCAATCAGTTGTCTGGTTTACTCTACCTGTGGCATGAGGTATGTGCAAGGTAAAATATACCAGAAGGCATTGATATATTAATTTTCCTTCAGCTGCTGACAGTGTTTTCTGTAGAAAATGAAGTCAACAGAGGATTTCACCCTCACATAATGTTTTGGGGGGTTATTTGATAAAGTTGGGGATCCTTGGAAGGTTCTTCACTCCTAAAACATAGGTGATGAACTTTCTTGCATAAGATCATGAAATTTGTGGTAGTACAGGAGAGGCTGCTAGTATCTGGAAGCTAGTTGTTCCCTTTGAAAATTACACAGCTGCTAGAGTCAAATTATGAAGCTTGTAACATAGTATACACGTGAAGGATTCGGTGGAAATTAGTCCTAACAAACATATCATTATGATGTTGTTGCTTCCTGTTAATGATTTTTTTTAAGGGGGGGGGGGGGTGGTTGTTGGGTTCAGTCTTTACACTAAATTTGACTTCATATATCCTGTATGATGTTTGTTAGAGGCAATGGAAGCTATCCATTTCTGTTTAAAATATTTAGCCAAAATAGCAAGAGAGAAGGTTCAACATCAGTGACATTTGCAATTTTGAACATTTCAGTTTTGCTTGCCTCAATTCCTTTGTGGCATCACAACATGTTACACTTACTTTATGTTCACCATATGTCGTTGCCAGCCATTAGCTTTGGATCAAATGCTAAATACTTATATTTCTGACAACATCATACATGAATCGGACAGAAAAGTCGTGGACCACCTTTGATGAAAGACAGTTTATCCAGGAATGGCATTAGCCAAGCACCCAATAAAAAGTGGAGGTGACTGGAAAAGGTCATTTCCCCTGACAACAGGAAAACTCAAAACAGCATCTTCATTGTCATGCTCAGTTGGAGGGAAGAAACAAATTGAACAATTGACCTTTGACCCCAGGAACATAGCTCCTCATAGGGGGTCTTAGATGGCTAATGTAAATTCCACTTGAAACATTAAGACATTAAATGATTTTACCTCATGGTAATGGTTACAGAGTTGTGGGTCAATTTACTGTTAAAAGGAAAAGAAACTTTATCTTGTTCTTTAGGTCTTCGCATGCCTGTTTCATTTTCTGTGTTTTCACAAAAACAAAGTGCGGAAATCTTGAGAACATATTGCGGGTGAAGAGAGGGATTGGGAGATAGTACTAGTTACCTGTAGCAACCTTGTTGGTTACAGTACCTTGTTGGTAGTTTGGAATAAAAGTTCAAGGGTTCATAAGTAGGGAGTCTGTTGTAAATGTCTTGGTTCAGTAAAGAATTTATTGCAGGAAATAATAAGTTGATCAGGAAGGTCATTGCTCCTCTCAAAATATCCCAATAATAACAGACCAGTACTGTACAGGCCGTCTCCCACGACTAGCTTTATGCTTAAATGTATAATATGCTCATAAAGTGTAAAGAAAAAATGTGGTGATCATCTGGGTGAATTTAAATTGTATCAGATTTTATATTCTTGTAGTGGTGGTAATATACTGTAGAAATTCTAGATTGTCATTGTGAAATTTTTATGCCCACAAGAGTCAGCATTTAAGCTACAGTGTATCTCCCATGCAGACATGCATACATTAGGCCCTTATGATCAAACTGCATGGTAGCCTGTCTCAACCACATTTTGGAAAAAAGAAGAAAAAAGAATCTAGGTATCTCCTTGCCAGGTAGGGCTGTACAGTGTGACTAGATTGGTTGAAGATCCGCCCAGAATTCCACAAATGCGACAAAATTACTATACCAAGGTGCCAAATGCTCCCTAACTGTGACTAATAAGGTGCCTATTCTACAGTACGCAGTAAATGCAAACATATGCTTAAGCAGTCAATATTTTTATGACAAGGTTCATGCTGCACATAGCAACTTTTTTTGCTCATGAATTACAGTTCAAAAATGGAAGTCCAGCATCATATTAGTATAATACAATAACCCCGTTCCTTGTGAGGCATGTGTCATATGGCATTTTACCTCCTCATTTGTTCCAAGTACTTAAACTGTCCACTGATGTGGAGTCAGGTACTATACATAGTTCTGTGAAGGGGTTTCTGTAACAGTATACCCCTTAAGTGTGTACATAATTAAAATCCATTAAAGCAAGTCTGATTTCAAGCGACTACGTTGATGGTGCTTGTACGGGATTTTACTGTGTGATTTCTCTTGCATACAGTTAAGTCAATGGAGAAGCGCAATTGACTCACTGTAAATCATTGCAACAATGTTCGTGCTGGAGACCTATCATTGTACATGGAATGTCTCAGTGATTCAATCCCAAAGCACCATGCAGCATGTGTTGGGCCTAGGCAGATTGAATCATATAAATACATATAGCAACAATGAACACATTATCAAGCACACGCTGATAATGGTAAACAAGGATCGATCGAAGTTTGATCAATCAACATTGATACTGAAAGATTTGTTAATTGGAAACCAGTCACAAAATTTAGGTGCCTGCCTTTTTTTGTGTAGGAGCCAGTGGTTACTTAAAATTTTTTCTCCTTCTGTACAGTACCGTTGCCAGGAAATTATGGCTCTTTGATTTTTGACACTGGGGTATTGCTTTCTTTCTAGGCTACATATAAACTTGCACAAAGTTGTGGGTTAAATTTGACTTGCTTCCTTGTAAACAAATTTTTCAAGCTCTGGCCCCAACTATGACATCTCAGAAAATTCAGAAAAAAACTGAAGAGGCTTGTATACTTGCAAAACAGCAAAAGATGCTAAAATTTTAAAAAGTTTCAATAGAGATCTCAAGAGATTTCCATGTGCTGCTTTAAAAGAGATCCAGCCCCCCTCCATTCCCCTCCTCCACCATTTATAACAGATTAAGAATCATATAGGTAGTAAATATGTATGTCTTTTCAAAGACTGCCCTCCCGGTCACAGCAGTTGAAAATGTAAATAGAATTCCTTTTGATTATGTTATATATATCTATTAAAATAATACATGATGAATCACTAACATTATATAGATTAGGTTGTATTAATTATGGAAGTTAAAACGTTATGTAAACTAGATGTCTGGAATACTTGATAAGTTGTCTAGGTTTGGCAGCTTCTTTCACACAGTGCCAGGTTTCCGTGTAATACATTCCGTGTAGCTGCCACTATGTAATCTTGTAACATGAATTATGGCTTAACCTTGAACATCAATAAACTGCATGAGATATGTTATAGAAATGTGTCTCCATTGTGTACTGTTCCTCAGCTAAAATGCCAAAAAAACCAAAGGGAGAAAAAAGGGGAAGAAAATACCCAAGGTGGGTTTAAGGTTAACTCTGAGGGCGACTATTGCCAATAATGGATCTGTTATTGATAACTGTTAGTCTGTTACCCATGCATGCTCCTTCAAATGTGGCATTTCAAACTGGATGATAAAAGAGAAAATGTTAGGAAGAAATGGTAGCAACAGGACCCACATGTGGTCTCATAAAATCATCGTTGAGCACGTCTCACACCTTGCCTGGTCATTTACGGCTTTTTTCTTATTTACATGGAGACTACAAGGATGTGCCTTTAAACTGTTTTCCATTTGTACTCTTCACCCCTTTTTTCCTCTGGTGTGGTTTTTTATGCATCTCTTATGTGCTGACTCATATTTGTACTTGAGGGTTTATGAGTTTGTTGAACCTGGTATTGTCCACAAAGTAAATAACGTAGGTGTGTTATAAAACTTGAAGATGGGCAAAAGATGTAGGCAGTGAATTGAAGCAACAGGGTAAAAAGAAACATCAAACTGTTTACTCAAGATCCCTTCCCCTGTATTTAGCATCACTCTGTGTGAAACAATTTGTAAGCATACTTCTGCTGAAAACATAGTTCATGTTAAGCTCTTCCGTAATTTTTCTTGAAGAACTGAGAATGGTTCATTAATGTGCACCCAGAAAATAGAATAACAGATGTCATGTGACCTTTTCTTGCTCTCTCTCTTTTGAGTGGTTTGTTTGTCACAGTCTTTGTTGATCTTTAGCGATATTTTGCCGGCTGGTAATACGGAGTCAACATAAGCATTGACAGTCAATTTATGAGGAAGATATAATGAGAGAAAGGGAAATATCACCTCAAGTCATTGTTTTTAACTGATCATGAGTAACAGTTGTAGCATGGAACACAAATATTTACACATTTTTATCAAAGCAATTGCAGGTAAAAGCCAGTTTTGAAGCATTTATCCCTGATGGAAAAGGCAATTAAAATGTGCCCCAACCTTAATGTTTTTCCTCAGTTTTACAATATCTCAAAATCTCCTGTTATGACAGAATGGCTTATCAGGAGTGGATTTGTCTGTCACTTGATACACTCTTTTTCCCCCTTGAAACTGTCATTGCAGAAGCCCGGATACAGTATTTTCTGCATATCTTGAACCCATCACCCATCTGAATGTCATTATCGCTGCCACTAACTGGCATCCTATTCCATCCAATAAACAACTTTCCTGACACCTCCAATGAAACCTCATATTTAAAAGTTAATTTACTAGAGGCCTTCCTTTTACCCCCATGCCATCTCAACTTTCTCGTCTCTAGAAATATTTTTTTTTTTTTCAGTTCACCTCCATATAATATTTTTCTTTTGAAATTGACCTAGCTTTCTCCATTGTGGTAAACCATTCCCACTTAGTGCCTAAGGCTGACCTTAGCAGTTGATCTTAATTAGATATGTGCAGTTGAGTGATTGTGTTGTACCTGAAGGGGGCCATTCCAAAGGCTCACCAAATTAGAAACAGTAAGATCCTTACCACACGAACCCGAACCGAAAGTAGTAACTAAGGCAGCCTACCAACATTTGTCTCAAAGCTGCCACTTCACAGAGCTAAATAAAATTGTCTCACACGAAAAGAAGAGGAATGATTGGGATGCAAAAGGGCAGGTAAAGGGATAGGCTGAGTGGAGATTTTAAGTTGTCATTGCTTGTTACAGTAGGATTGGTTAGACATTTTAAGTGGTATTTGTGTCAAGTCTGGGACCAATAGGGACATGCTGTGTTAAATGTTCGTGAACTGTGATACTTACTGTCAAAGTGTGCTGTGGTAGTGAGGTGTATTACTGTGCACTGGAGGTATTTTTCATACCCATTGGGACTTTTGTTCAATGGCATTCAGGGAAAATATGTGTAAAAATAGACATTTTAGCAGATATGAGTACACCTGTGGGAACTACAGTTGTTGAATACTTTTACCTGAAAATGAGACTGAGAAAGTTACTTATTCTTGTGCAGAAGGACTTATCCAAAAACACCCAAGGATATTGTTGTCTCCTAAAGTAAAAAAGTTAAAACCTTTGAGACCCTGTGCAAGAGGTAATAAGTAAAATATTGTATGCCTTATGTCACCTCTTTTAATTGAATCAGTCCTTATCATAAGTTACAAATGATTGTATTTAGTAAATACATAATTTCCTGATCATCTGAACATTACCCTTTGTGTGGTACAGAAATTACCATTCATGACATTGATGGAATTGTACTAATAGTGAACTCCATTGTTGTGGGGTGTACTTATTCAAATGGCACCTTTTAAATTGTCGTCAGATCAAAAATGCCTTTAAAATCAGTTTATCAGCGACAGTTTGTAAAACCCTTGGAGGGAGGGGGGGGGGCAATTTACCCTTGTAGCTGCCATATTAAACCACTCCTTCAAAGAAAAAAAAAAGCCAAATGTTTAAGTTGCCTGCTTTCTCTCCTAAATGATTGTCAACTAGAGCACACACGCACATACAAACCCACACATGTGGACCCCTAAACAACTTGCTATTCTTTTTAGGATGGTGATTTTTTCCAAAACACTACATTTGAACACTTTATCAGCAATTGTGCTTTCTTTGCTGCTTACACTACGTTAAAAAGTAATAACCTCAGCAGAATTTGTTACCCTTGCAGTGTACAATAATTACATGTGTACAAACCATGTAGTTTTATGGATTTGTCCCAGTTTGTTTTACTAATGTTTTCAGTTGTATGAGTCTTATTATCACACTGTTTCCACAATGTCAGTAAAACAGGCAGGTCTACACTAGACCACCCATGGGTCATGGAGTCCTGTCAATGAGACTATTTGTCAGTATTGACACTGTATGACTTGAATTCGCCTGATATTTACCTTGTACAGTACACATGCTGTATGTACTTCCCCCCTTTGTTCGTCCTGGATGCTATACCTTGTATGTATTTAGTGTGAAATGTGACACCTTTACTGTGCAGTATTGATCTTCCATTGTATTGACTTGCATAGTCCCCCAACTGGGCTTTTAACATTAAAACTGGATATACCAGTATTCTATTGATTCATCATCCGCTGTTACATAATACAGGGGGATTAATGACTATAGTTATGGTAAAATGCTTTTTAAAAAGCTTTAGCAGGAGGACATCTGCATGGTGAGTGGAGGGTGTGTGCTATGTATAGGGTGGAATCTTTTGTGGGAATGGTAAATGTACTGCACATGTGCACATTCAAGGATTTACAAAAGACCAATCTTGTTTGGTGACTGAAGTCTTTGCTTAAATGGTAGTAATTGGCTAATCCAGGGAGGGCTATTTGTCAAATAGCAACTCTCTGGTTAATCAAAGAGAAAGGGACATTTGGAGAAGAACAGAATGATGAGCACAGAGAGAGTTTAGTGTCGGCTAAAGGGCATGTGTTTGAGTATGTACACAACATGTTTTGGGAAACTCGGGGACAAATTCTATACAATAGCAAAATACAGTAATAGGTTTTGCAATTGTCATTAAAAAGATGAAATGTTCTGATTATTTGAAA